>OMNW01018432.1:5939-21885 GCA_900303245.1 Selene dorsalis | reverse complement strand
TGTGTTTGGAGAGGCGTGTCAAGGTAAATATATTTTGCGAGGGGGTGAGGGCAAGCTGTGTGGTACTGGAGGAGGGGCTGCATGAGCTCATCGAGGTTTGATGTTGTTGTGGTGACTTGATGTGCTTGCAGGCATGTGAAGGGTGTGTTTGTGTGAGATTGAGGTGCATTTGCATTCAGATGTGTGTGCGCTTTGAAAAAAAAAGTGCTGACTCAGAAGTCTGTGCTCTTGACAAACCTGTAATTTCATGCTCATAAGTCGAGAGCGAGGAAAGCTCAACATTGAAGAAATAAAATGAAATCCGAGGGAGATAAAGAGAAAGAGTTTGAGCGTGTACGTCGCTGATGCGCGGCTGCATATAGGTGTGTATGACTACCTTTGTGTGCGAGTGTGAGACAGGAGTCAGTGGAAGAAACCGGCCTGGAGGCAGCTCAGGGATAATAAATCTTTGTGTGTGTCTGTTGGTGGTGTGTGTCAATCTGCGAGCTCTTTGGCGGGTGGAGGATAAGACACTGATGTCAAACTTGATATGGTAACAGCTGGAAAGTTCACTTTACCCCCGCCCTCTGCACGCTCGCTCTCTTTCTCACCTACTTCCCCTCGGGGCAGTTGTTCTGCTTGGCATGTGGCTAATTTGGCTAAAGTTCTGCCGTCTGTCTGCTTTTTTTTTTTTTTTTTACATGTGTGTATTTTTATGTTCTCATAAAAGCTCCTCGGTGCTTGTAACTTTCGGGCCAGGTCAGTGCACATTTTCTCAAAACAATAAGAATTAAGTGTTTTATGTAATGTTGGCATCGTTCTCACATTTGTCAAAAATCCATCCAACGACGCGCCATTTCTCCCGAGTGTGTGCTCAGTCAGGTCAGACACGATCAATAAGATAATTAGCTCTTCTTACATGGGTTCTCTTCGGACATCTCCATTACCTCCATGTGTTGTTTGTGCTCTGAGCACCGCGGGGAAATACAACCACCGCGATGACGCAAGATGCCAAAAATGTCGGTAATGAAAACTGAACTGTTTTATTTGACTTGTGTATGATGTCACCTTATTAACACCTATAATGACATCTTCTAAAAATCCATCAATCTTCCAGTAAAACTTTTTTTTAATACTAAAATCTTTCTCATCCAACATCGTCTAGACATCTCCAGCCACCTTTTGGTGACGACAGTGCCTGACAGACGAAAGCCAATCAGACAGTTATTTACTGCTCTGCTTCTTCTCCCGACCGCCGACCACTCCCTGCTGCTACTGTTGATAAGTGGAGTGGAGGACGTATCACAGGTTTACTCTTTTATCTTCGCTATCTCTGTTCATCTCGACCTCTTTGGAAACCAAAGGGCGAGCTGCGTGTCCAAGCTCTTCCCCTCTTTTTTTTCCTAAACCTCCCTGTGGACTCGTACCTGGGACCACGCAGCGGCAAGACGATCCTTGCACTGGAATTCACCTGCTAGCTTTTACGTCTTATTCCTGCACATTTTCCATCCATCAAGCCATTGTTCTGCTCTCTGTATCATTCCTCACTCCCGCCCTCTCTGTTTTCCTTTGGGGGAACCCCTGTCACTGTCATTATACATCCCACCCTGATGAAAACCTGACAGGACCCAGCAGCAACATTCCTGCTTGTTTTACAACCTTCTTTCTACTAACGGTTCAATGTCCAGCTGCCTCCCTCTCTTTTTAACCCTGCTGCCACACACACACACTCAAATGCAGGAGAGATTACACATCCTTGCATTATCTGTCTGTTTATTCTCCTTCCATCTTTTTCTTGGCAGAGCAACTTATTATTAATTGTCAATCAGGGTTTTCTGTTTCTTCTAGACATAGGAAGAATGTATAAAAACAAGATGGTGTTTCACATCTGGAAGGTGAAGTGTCATTCATGATGGAGGAGAACAGTGGGTCCTCTTTACCAGCACATCCACTCAGACCGGTGACAGCAGGGGCTGAGACAGATGCTGAACGCAGCCCAAAGATTACAACTCCACTTTTTGTGTGACGTCAACTTCGATCTAATTAAGTTAAGCTGATGTCCAGCTAATGAATCATCGGATTCCAAGCACGCCGGTCAATAGACTGGCTCAGTGTCTCCAAACAATCAGTTCTTAAGTCTCAGCAACATGGTCTCCTGTTCGCATTAAAACCTGATGGAGAAAGCTATCAAATACTTCACATAACTAAAAGAAGCAATACCACTCTTTACCAAATTTGGGATGCCAAATTCCTTCATGCACGACTAATAAGGGTCACTTGTGCTGTGACAAAGACAAGCAGTGCCAAGATATGAAGTAATTTTCGTCCCAGTCAAAACTACAGGTCGCGTTTTGCCTCAGAATCGGAGTATCAGTATGTTATTTTCCTGCCATTCATAACAACCAGCTCAGCCAGGGAAGGACTGCTTTCATTTGTCAGATTGAATAGTAAAACAATAATTCTCGGGTTCTCGACCAACACTTGGACAAAATAAACCATTTTGAAAATGGACTATGGAAAATTGTGTCAGACATTCTGACATTTCATCAAACTAATCAATAAGGAAAATAATCTCTACCTGCAGTGCACTAACATATGACAATCCCTGAGCCTCTGCAGTGGTGTGCAAGGACTCTTCCACCACGCCCCTCTGTGTCTGCAGGAGTTCAACACACTCTACTGTACTGATTTAACAGATTCAGACAAGTTGACAGTGCACAGTGGCCAGAAGTGAAAGAACTGGCAACTGGCCTTTAATTAGCCCTGCACAGAACACAGATATGCCAACTTTCAATTTCACACACACACACTTACGTTTCAAAACATTATCAGTGTAACACAAGTCTTCTGTTTTCACCCACAGCACTGTAAAATCATATTTATATCACATATCGCCGAGACAGCCAAAGAAAGGGTCGTGAACATACGGCCGTGTAGATGACAATGTCTCATTCAATCAAACATACTAATGCGTGTGCGCATGCACGCACACACACACACACACACCCACACAAGACAAAGGGTCTATTGAATGTAGTGGGGTAACAGCCCTTCATAATAAAGGCAAGCTGGAGCAGACTGAAAGAGGGAGCACACAGCCAGGTCCAAAGTCTTCATGAAGCTGGACATTTGATCGCTGCTCACAGGGCTGTTTGTGTGAGATTGTGACATTGATACCTTCTAATAAAACAGCCGACTGCATCCATGCATCCAGGCATCGAAAGGTCACACCTAATGGGTCAACCTCGGACAGATGGGCACGGACAGAGAGGGTGGTGTCTGCAGCACAGTGTGTGTGTATGTGTGTGTGTGTGTGTGGTTGGGGGTTAATTCCCAGAGAACTATTCACCTCGACCGCCATTACACTGCTCCCTATATTCTGTCCACTAAAATACACTGATATTAAGAAGGGGAGACGAGATGAGGAAGCAGTATATGTGTACACACCTCATTACGCAGACCACAGTCACCTCTGATTGTTGTGGAAAATCATAGTAATGGAACAATGACGATAGGATGACCAGCAGTGTGAAGGGTTGTGCACCAGCCTGGTGCCTGTGTTGCGCCGCATGACCTCGGGTAGAGGAATTAATAGAGTAAGGTGTGTGTTTGTGTGTGTGCATGTGGTATGTGTGCGGTAGGTGGGTAATTCTGTGCCATGCTGGGCTTAACCATCATTTTCAGGAGTCCCCCCCGTTCCTACAACTTAGTTAAATTACTTCCAGACCTGGGATCAGTTAGCACACACACACACACATACTCACAAACTTGACGAGAGCTTGTTATGCTCATCCACATCCATTTGCCAAGTACTGACAGGAGATGTACTGTATACTGTATCTATTAAGTCTGCATTAATGTTCATGTGGACTACGCCAGGACTTTCTGTGCAAAATGAAAATAGATGTTGCTGGGAACCATAAATCACTTGTT
Source organism: Selene dorsalis (assembly GCA_900303245.1). Taxonomy (NCBI): domain Eukaryota; kingdom Metazoa; phylum Chordata; class Actinopteri; order Carangiformes; family Carangidae; genus Selene; species Selene dorsalis. Next base: position 17,973 of record OMNW01018432.1, on the reverse strand, counting down.
TTTTGCCAGAGGACAAATTCAGTCAAAGAAGAAGTTCTCTAACAAAAACAAATCACTTATTCTTCAGGGAAAAGATGTAGTTTTTTTTGTTTTTTTAAAAAGAAACATTCACACTGATTATTCTCACAGTGCGACAGAGAGCTTACACACAGCTTAGAACAGGTGGAAAAGTGAGGTTATCGTACGACAAGGGTCAAAGGCCAATTCCGAACACACATGATACATGTTATTTGCTTTGGCCCGCTGCACCACAGGGTGCCCTCTGCCTCATCGTTTCCTCCCGCATCCCCTCTTCATCTTAGTGGAGCATGAATGAATTATGTTCTGGTTGAGGCGGGGGAGGGGGAGTTCATAGCAAGACTTGGTTCAGGTGAAGCTTTTGGACCGGAGTGAACAGAGCCACGGCAAATTACACATCCAGAGAAACTGGGCAGATGTGTAGGTGGGAGGGGAGGTGTGGGGTGGATGTAGAGAAGGGAGAGATAAAAGAAGGAAAGACAAGTGAGAGTAGGATGAATAAAATGAAAAGACAGAGTGTTTGGCAACGCTGTACGATTTTCCACAGGGATCTGCAGCTCATTTTGACAGAGGAGCTCGTTTTGTGAGATAAAGCCTGAGAACACAAGGAATTGAGAGACACTTATTTGATAAATTTTGTTCCGTGGGGAAAAAAGCCGAGAAACTAATTCAAATGTAACTTAATCTCACTCTGTGCTCCAACTTCTTCTTCAGTTCCTTGTCCTCCCCTTGAATGTGAGTGCACGTGGCTGCATGCAGGTGTGGGTGGGATGGAGCAAATTGTTTTCATTTTTTCAACGATACCATCAAAAATAAAAGGTATCTCTCATCGCTGATGCAGAATTTGTGTAAATCCTGTACTACTATAAAGCAGCCCTACAAATGCCCAACCATAGCACAACCATATATATACGAAACACTTCCCTCTGGCTACGTCTCGTAGCATGTTGTGGAGAGCATGAGCTTGTCCTGTACACGACAGTAGCTTTAGGCCATATCCTGTAAAAGTCTGGGTTGGTATTCATCCTGTATCCTCACACATTTTGAAAAAGCTTAAACGAGAGATGCATAATTTCAGAAGACCACATCCGGTACAATGACTTATCTACAGGGTCACTGTGAGCAGAAGATATCTATGAAGATTATCACCATCTACGGCTTCTTCTGCTCGACCGGTCCAACGACTCACGTCTATGAATTACCTGGGAGGTAAGTCCTGAGGGATGCAAGGAGACAGATAAGATGAAGTTTGACCAGACTGACAGAGGCCAGGCCTTTCATCTTCAATACACTGTGTAAGTGTGCGTTATCCAGTGCTTCATCTTCGGTGCATTTTTAAAATCTAAAGCACTGCACTCACTATGATCATAAAGAACATATGGAGGGATCCACTTAACGTTTTTATGAGTGATTGTGGATGGAGGCCAGAATACCACATTGCCAGAATATCCAGCGCTTAAAACTGTATTTAAAATATAGCATGCCCAGTGTGAGGATCTACTAAACCATGTCATGAGTTCAAAGATGGGCCATTTAGTGCATCATTTGGCTGGACAAAGGTTTTAGCATGTGGATGCAGCAGATGTCGCTGGCTACGGTCAACCACCATCTGGTTGCAAGCAGGCAGAAAAACAAGCCCTCAGAGCACTTGAATGCAGCAATGACGTTCAATTAATTAAAGGTTAATCATCACCGGATCTCTCCCTGGTGACTCCGCAGAGGCCGAGGAAAAGCAGCAGGATGTGGGTTCGCTCCAAAGAAAGTGAAGTGGTAAAGAGGGGAGGCGGCAGAAGGTAGGGAAAGGACAAAGGGTTTAAGACCTTCACTGGAAACCTCCGAGCTGCCATCAAAAGCATATACTGTTGGGTTGTGAATGTAGTTGGCAAGAGAGTTGTACAATCTAAAGTTTCTAGCGATGTATGGGCGAGTTTCCACATAAGTCCAGGGCCAACAGCCGTGACAGAGCCGCTCTCTCATGTCAGCTCGCTTCAGTCTGGGTCACGGCTTTAAAGCAGAGGTCAAATGTTTCCTTTACAGACCCTGTGAGTTGTTGCTTAAGCTCCTTATAGGTGGACGATTCCACTTTGATAAATTAGAAACAACATAGTGTCTACATATTTTGTGGATAGACTTACTTTATCCATCTGGCAAGTTGCTGTGTGACCCATAAAACACACATTTTTATTAACCTTGACTATATGTGTGTGTGTGCGTATCCTGAAACAAGCACAAGATGTGCCAGAGTACGAATACCATGTGATTATGTCTCTCTCTGTGCACGTATCCATGTGTATTCACACCTACACTGTGTGGACGCAACTGTTTTGTATTTTAGTTTGAATTCATGTTATTATGTCTCAAAATGATATTGGAAATTTTGCCCTGAGAAAGACCAGATGTAACCGAAACGTCATACAATGAAATGAATGGATCTTAATGTGCAATCGTAAACCACTTTTTTGTATCAAATATCTTTTTAAAAAAATACAGTTTTATCCAGAGGGATTCAGAGTGGAAAATAAATACTCTCAAACGGTGCCATGACAGCAAAGCTGACTAATAATATCAGGCAGAGAAAGAGCAATAAATATGTAGCAGATAGAAAGACAGAAAATTCACTCCATCAAAAGACAGAAAAAAACAAAAAAACCCACTGTGACATCAAAGTCATGACACAACAAATTTCACATCACACTGATGGAGTGGAAGGCAAGAACAAAGGCAAGAAGGCAAAAGAGATAAAGACATTTCCAAGCTTTCATCTTAGGGTGCAGTTATCTGCTCCTCATATCACAGCCCAGAGCAGCAGGGCAGCTTCAACTCACATACACACAGAGCTGCTCTTCTCTGGCCTGCATGGACACAGCATACCTGGGATTCCTCTGAGAACATGCCGAGTGTGTGTGTGTGTTCATCAGGAGTAGAGGAGTGGAGAAGCAAGAGATGAAGGGAGAGAAAGAAATCAGAAGGCAGATGTAGCTAAAGTGATGGAAAATGGAAAAAGGAAAAATTCACTCGCTGATACGCCCAGGACCAAATCAATGAGTGTTTCTGTGTTATGAGTATTCAGTGGCCACATTATTGTCCTGCTCCCAGCTGTGCAGTTTATCAGTGTCCAGGAGGATGAGGAATAACTGTGTGTGTTTATGTTTGTGTGTGAGCCAGAGAGGGATATTTGCAGAGACTTGTCTGTCACGCTTCTCAGACTGCACCTCGGGGTCGGATATGATTTCTCCCAAACACACATGCACACGCACACACACACACACCTATGATTTACTGCTCTGAGATAGATTTCACAGATTACCTGGGAAATATACACCCCACCCCCTCTCTCTTCTCTCTTCTCTCTCTTCCTGGGTTTTAAATAGGCAGAGTTCAGTCGGTGGGAGGTGAAGACCATGTCACAGCAATCATAACCAAACATAAGGAAACTGGAACCTCTTCAGACGCCTCGGGGTGAGGAACACATGCCAGTTATCATAGAGGGTGTTTGAGATTTTAGATGCTGCAGATGTTTTTGTGCGAGTCGTCACAAGGAAAAGAAAAAATCCACAGGGCACACTCTACACTAGTGTGGGGGAGTCCCATCGTAGTACTCAACTGTTGTTGAGTCTTACTAAACAAACTTTAAGAAGTGGAATTTACCAACTACATGGACTTAAAAAGCTGTCATCAGCTGTTTTGAAGAGAGGACATCGCCCGTATTCTGTGGATGTCTTTTTGTCTTAAAAGAAAAAAGCATTTGAACTAAGTCGTGTCTATGTGTATGTAGATATTTTTGTATAATTATTTTGTTTGGTTAGACTGGGAGAGTTTTTCTACTGGATTTAGTTTATCATTATTCAATCAAAACATGATGTCAGTTCTTGTTTCCAAAGAAGCTTACCCTTATATTCTCTCCCTCTGGAACTACAGTTTACAGTAAACAAGATGAAAAGGACACCTACGAAGTCCTGTGGTTTTACAGAGAAAGGAAACGGGTAATGTTGAATATGTTCCAGAGTCGCTTTAAAAAAAAAGAAGTAAAAAATGATCACAAGACATTTGAGTGCAGTGAGCAAAGTACAAAGAAATGCAAAAAAAAACTATTTTTATGTCATCGTTTTTCATCCAATTTCATTTTTCTTACTGAATGTACACACATGCACACACAGTCTCTCACACACACACACACACACACACAGTCACATACACTACTCACAAAAAGTTAGGGATGTGCTGCTTTCAGCTGAAATTTCAGAATGCACTATAACAACAACAGGTGTCTGATCCATGAAACCACCACTAAAGTAAAAGGGAAGTGTCCACTGAGCTCAGAGCGTCACAGAGTGTCATCAGCAGGTTGAACAGAGACACAGAAACTGGAAGAGTCACAGAAAGGCTGAGAAGTGGACGTCATTTGGCCACATGACAAATTATTGACACTGACATGTTTTGTTGTGGTATACCCACCACCGTTGTTAGCTTTTGTTTCAATACATTGTTTGAGATGAAGGAATCACCATCTCAACCTTCTACTAATATCACCGGATCATGAATTTTTTTTTACATTTTCCATAAATTTCTCCCAAAAGTTGAATATCCCTAACTTTATGTAAAATAAAAGTTTTTTTTTTGGTTGTTTTAGAAATAATGAGCCAGAATTATGCTCCACTTTCGAATAATCCCCTCGTGTATTATCACTAAACCACAGCTTGACATTGGCATAATTAACACAGTGAAACGACACTAATCTAAACTCCAGGATTCCCAAATGCCCATGTAACTGAATAGGTAAGCACAAAACAAAAGGATAGGGTTCTCCACTGCAGCGCTCCATCTGCGCTGCTCCGGAGAAAACCTGAGACGGGGAAAAGTGTGGAGATAAAAAAAGAAGGTGGAAAAGAAAGAGTGCCGGAGTAACAAGGGAGCGGAGAGATGGAGGCAGATGAATGGTTGTATTTTCGCTTAGAGTAGAGCTTTTCCAGGCTACATTTTCTCTTTTTTTTTTTTTTTTTTGCAACAGCGGTGTAAGGTATCCCGCTGTATAATCCTCTGGTGGTGACAGACACAGAAAGATGGAGGGAGTGAGGGATGGTGGTGGAGGCGATGTGTGCGAGTGTGGTTCTGTGTGAGCGTCCACATGCTTGCAATAATGCTAATTTGTCACTGTGTGCCTACTGCATGTCGATACAGTGTGTGCATGTGCATGTGTGTGTGTGTGTGTGTGTGTGTGTAGGTGCACGATTTGACAAGTCATCCATTCCCCCCTCTGAGAGCAAATTAGTCAAGTTCACCCTCAGAGTCCTGCTCTGCCTCCATTACACTGTAAAACCCATTCACACTCACTCTGCACTGTAAAAAACTCCTGGTTCAGCATCAACTTCTGCAGCTGCACAAATACTCCATTTAAAAACGCTTGTGACCATAAGCTGATTAAGTGGTTTTTGGAGTCTAATACCTCTGGGAATATCGAGGCGGGACTGACATGGCTGTTACATTTACTTGCATCTCCAAGACAGTTTAACTTCATCATTTTGTTCTGGCACACATGCATGGACAGTACAGCTGGGGGGGATGATGAGGAGTACAGCTCAGGGCTGCTGAGACTCTACACTTAACTGAAGATGACATGACTTTATCTTATCTGAGTGTTCCCTGGTTTGTTTCTCTGATGTCGATTTCCCTTGTTAGAGTCATGACATAAAACTGCATAAAACACTTTAAGCTACCACAATATGACATGAGTGAAATGATCAGATATTATTATCTTATGTCAATTATTTGTCTCTCATACAAACTGATTCCTTGTCTCGTCTCAGCACTACACTCCTGTATTTTCATTTAATGAAATTTCCCCCATATAGCACCAGGCTTTAGTTGCCAGTTACAATAATAATCACATGTTTAAGTGTATGGATGTTTGGACATAATAACAACTTGGTTAGGTTTGGGAAAAGATTGTGGTTCATTAAATAGTGCATTAAGGTTAGAGGGCCTTTGTCTTCAGTGCTGTGATCAGGTTATGGACCAGTCACTGTCAAAAGAGTCAATGATGAGTTTCAAATGGCGAAAGAATGGCGGACAGTGTTCCTCTATATACGTCATCTGAATTTCTCTTTTATGTCTTTCATAACTGCTATGGCCACTAAAGCTAATCTAGGAATAAACTGTAACTATGAATAATAATAAGCAGCTTGCAGAGATAACTTATGGTTGTTTTTTTAGGACAGTCTCTAAAATATGGACAGGGTTCTTGCACAACAACAAAGCACTTCATTTATCTCTCACCTTTAAGGCGATCCCTCTGCCTCCCACGTCCCCTCTAAATCTCCCCCAATCTATTGTGTCTTTATCTCCATCTTCTCCCTCAATAGAAGTCAGTCCCAGCGGCCAGTCCATTCCCCTCAGGCCTGGAAGCCTCATTCACCAACTCAGTCAGTCACAAACTTGGCAACCTCCTCTTTACTTGCTGTGACCTGGAGTCTAAAGGGGGGGGAGGGTAGGTGCAGCAGCCTGGTCAAAGGGAAAGATCAGAGCCCTCCAGCCTCGTGAAACCTGCCGCTGCAAGTTAGCCTGGGTCAGGGAGACAAATTGTCAAAGACTTCCTCCTTCTCATTGTCTGCTGTAGAGGCCTGAAGCACTGTGTCCCACCAGTGACAGCTCAGGGTCTATGCACGGCCAAAACGAATTACAGGAAAGCAAAAGGCTCTCCTATAGCTTGGCTTGGAAAACTAGCACAGGTGACAGTTGCCAGAATAGTTAATCGTGAGACAAGGTTAGTTTTCATGTTTTCTGTCGCTTTATATGTAATAGCCTATGTGTTTCATGTGTGACTAAACTAAGCAGAGGGAAAAAATAAGGACACAGAAAAAGAGTCCTGGATGCTCTCGAGGTTTCAAGTTATCTCGGTCAGCTCTGCAGGGAGAAGTGGTGACTTATTTGTCTTGATTAGAGAAAGTAACTCGTAAAATGAGAAGCCGAACGTCTGGAGGCTAATATTATCATGCAGCATGTAAACCTGAGGACTGTTACAGCAGCATTACTGTACTCCTATTAGAAACACCAGCACCATGTCTTCTCTAGAAACACTGTCCACCCACTGTCCACCTTTTACATCTAATAGGGCTCCTTTAATATCATTTAACTATCACTTATCTGACATGAGAAGCAGAAATGTCAAGTCAGCTCTAACCAGAAACTGCTTTACAAAATCATTTATGTATCATACCTAGGTAACGTGTAGCTTTAGATGCAGGAAGCTCACTTGCTGTAACAGGTAACAGGGTCACGGTGAACACACTGATGTGTGTGTACATGTCTATCTATAGGAGGTTTCTCTGTATTTCATGTCTGAAGTGTTGCCAACAGGTGGTCTGGCGTTTCTTTACCCGTGCCCACAGCAGGAGAAACAGACAGCCCTCTCTGCCACTGCGAAGGACTGGCACTTGGACCCAAGAATATTTGCAGGTATGCGTGCACGTGCGTGTGTTTGTGTGAGACCAGAGAAGCCTCACAAACGTGCTATTCATGCACACGTCAAAACAGCGTTGCTCACCTCAGCAGGAGCCCAAGTTGAAGAATTTCAATCATTTCTTAAATCAATGTTTTTTGAACAGCTCTGGGAGGAGAAGGGAAACTTGATATTAGAGTGATGTCAAAGTGCACCCTCTCTTACATTGTTATTGTTGTGCTTTTCTTTAAAAAATCTGTTGTCTCGGTCAGCCTCTTACCATGAGGTCGAGCATGAAAACATTCATGTCTGCCAGCTACAACAGTTTTTGTTATTCCACACTGGCTATTGCTGTGTTTATGTTTTTCGCTGAGCTGCTGGATTCGAAGTGAGAAAAGCTCAGTTTGAAAAGGGTGATGTCTCAAATGTTATGCTTTAGCCAGAGCTGCATTAGCCAGAGCAAATCTGATCAAACCACATCCACACAAGTCATGAACTTTTGGATTAGTCTTAATTCCTGCTTAATTTGACAATATAGAAATACCTTTTTGCTGTTTGATATCTAATCAGTCATTCCAGATATTCCTGTAAAGCCCCTTCTCTCCTGCACAATGTTATCAGATCCTAATCTGATCCAGTCTAATCCAAATCCAATTTACGCTTCACAGGCACTTGTATTTTCTAATCAAATGCAAGCAACTCTACAATACATATCTTTTTTTCTATCCTAAAATATGTTTTTGTCCTACTCATACAGAAATCTTCTCTTCAGCAGCACTCACATACACTGAACTCCTGCTTTATTCCTATCTACATTTTACAGACACTTGTTCATATATCATTCACAGCCTGATTTATATGAAGTTTTATTCCAGAAGACACTGCAAAATGGATATTTTTATGGCTGTTGTATTTTATATAGTGATAAAAAGAGATATCCAAAATCCCACCTGTAAAAAAAAAAAGAAGAAGAAAACTTTGACTTAAATGTCAACAAAATAGAGCAATAATTTTGAAACTGGCCTTAACCAGCGTTCACATTTCTGGTATGGAAATGTCTGCCAATGCATGTATATTATATTAGATAATGATAGACTTGGATATTTTACATTCAGATAATAATTTTAATGTTAGTAAACAGCTGGTATAGTTTGATGGTGATATCTTAATAGTTGGGATTTTAACCCTATTCACCTGTAACATTTCAGTTTTAAACAACTTCAGCACACCGGCTGTAGAATCTCACCTCTCATATCCCTCTCAAATCTCTCAGCAGGTTATGTTGCAAACTTTCAGACTATGATCCCTGTCTCCATTAAGGCTGTGCTTTTTTTTCTGAATGGGATGAGGAGCTGTACAGAAGGGGGACATCAATCACTGACATGAGCAGGGAGGTCAGCAGCAGTTCACCAGGCAAAGGAGATCGAGGAAAAGAGAAAGAGAAGGTCTTCCAAGATAAGGAAAGAGATAGAGAGGGAGCGTGAGGCGTGGAGTGGATTAGAGGGCGAGTGCGTCACAGAGAGCGGCAAAGAGAAAGTTAATACAGAAAATAAGACAGTTAACATGTCAGGACATGGAGCACGAGCTGATTTTAGACTTCTAAGAGGTCCAATTACACAAAACTAATGAAATAAGAAGATCTAACTATCAAGCATTGCAGTCCCCTTTGAAGTCTCGCTGCCTCTCCTGTATATTTGTTAAATTTACTTCCAATCTGCATTAATCCAATCACTTCAAATTCATGCATTAAATTGCGGCAACCCTGCACACGTCAATTTTGAATGTGATCTACACTGATGAAAATGTGTGGTCACATTACACAAGCACCATGTCTTGAAGCAGAAGCTGCATGAATGTACGTGTGTGTCCGTGAGCAAAAATGAGCTGCGTTTCAAAGCAGGTTTAGTCATTCAATACCGCAGTATGTCCCATATGTCAGAACAGCTATATACCACTGCGTGTACTCCTGTGCACGCACACACACACACATACTTTATATATATATATATATACTGTGTGGCTGAGAGGGTCCTTGTGTGTCTGGTTTGGTTTGCTTTGAGTTATCTCCCTGCTGAGATGTATTTATTTGTTGGTTCGTTCCCAGAGTTCCTGTTTGCATGCAGGAATAAGGATGTACTCGCACAGCCTGCAGTGATTTAAGGCAGGATAAGAGGATGGCGTCCCCTTGTTAGTGTAATTTACTACATGCGCCCTCTGAATTTTCAAGAAACTCATTTTAGAAGGGAAAGAAGTTTTTCCTCCCAACCACTTTTCACCTTGTTAAACCTGAGAGCTGAGCAGCATGGCTTTGGGTGTTTCTGCACAATGTAGCTCACTGGGGAGAAGTTACAGATGTAGAGGAAGAGGAAACTTATTTACAGTATCAGCAGTGGAGGTTTTTAGCTTTTGCTGTACGGTGCACATAAGATCTCTGAGACAGAACAACCAACCCCCCCCTTCTCCACTGTATCTGCTTCTTGTTTCAAACTTTGTACTGCCTAAACTGAGTGGGTCTCAGGCACAGTCAGGTCATTGCGCTTTGGTAATCCTCCTCTGGGACTGCGACTGTTCCTGGATCAGTGACTATAGCAGACTCCGTGAGGCTAAAGTGAGCAGGCTATAACTTAGACTAGAGCGCTGGGAATTCTCTGTACAGTCTGAAAAATGGCAGGGATAAATATGAGTGGAGCCTTTTCTAGGTCTGACACGCACACACGCACACACGCACACACGCACACACAGAGGGCTGGACTGCCCATCGCTCTGTACTGTATCAAATTAGACCGTGAGCACCTAAATTTATCAGTGCATGAGCCTTATGACGTTTAAAAGAAAACTGAGAGGTATGTTCATCGACTGTTCCAGATCCAGGTCCACTCAGTCTCACTGTGAACTGAGTTCTCATAGTAGGAAAAGCCTGTAAATTATCCTCAGTTAGTGAAAGACTGAAGAGTTAAAGCCGGAGGAATTTCAGCATGCAACGTGACTCCATGAGTAAAAAAGAGAAATTCATATACATACACATATAATGTGCCAAAACACACCTCAGCCACTGTGTAGGTTTTACTTTTGAAAGTAGAAAAGTGAAATATGTGCAAACAACTCTGCAAGGGTAGGGAAGTCCCATATATTACTCCTTACTAACACATATCAAAATCATTAATGCAAAACGATACTCACAATTGACACGTTTTGGATTGTTGCGCTTAAGTGATTTTAAACAATTTATATACAGTTAATAAAAATTACGATCTGTCCCAATTCACCACATATTAAAAGATTTGTATGTGTTGCTTGTAGCTTCCACTTTAAAATATATGCAGCAGAGCTGGGGTACAGTGTAAGAAGACTGCAAGGACTGAAGAACAAGTATCTCACATTTGTATTTTAGCACAGCACTTGAATAGATTGGCGTGTAAATGCTTATCCACCGCTGCAGCACTGTGAGCCAAAAAGCTTTCAAATAAATGATGAGGATGAAAATTCCAGCGCACAAAAGAGCACAGAGCAGAACTATAAAATGTATTTAATTACAAAAGTCTAAACTCTAAACTGAACATTTAATTTATACTATTGGACAATATATGAGAAACACCTGTTCTCCTCTTGCCGACGTTTACTGGCCGGAGCCTTGATAAATGAGTCTGTGAGAAAAATGTGTGTCATTCGTACGCAGGCTTAAATTGATGGAGGAAGAAGAGGGAGGGAGGGGGCTCAGATCTGATCTGGCGTGAATTAGAGGGGAATCAGGAGTGGGAGAAATGTCGAGAGCCACGGTGTTAAAGGCCAGATGACCCTGCTCGAGGCTTGGAGCTGGGGGTTGACGAGGGGAGCAGAGCCCAGGAGAAGGGAATCTGGATGGCTACAGTGCGCAAGGGCCGTAAAAGAGTCATAAAACAGGGTCAAACAGAGGGGACACCGAGAGGTCTGGGAAAACACACCCCGACACACTCGGCATCCCTCACTCCCATTCTCTGCTCACTCATTCACTCATCCACATTCCTGCACCGTCTCTCAGCGTGTCTGGCTCTCTTTCCGACAACCAGCGGACCTCAACGTCTCATCGTCAACCGCTCCAAAACTTTCACTGTACTCATTTGCGCTCACTCCTTTTGTTTTTCACTCCCAGAGGCAGCATTCCCGTTTCCATTATCGTCATTTAGACTGAACGCTTCCAGGTGGATTGAAGACATTAATGCAATGAATATTCATCACCCGCCATTTACGTAAAGCGCGACTGTTTTTAAACTACAAAATTCATGTGAGCTGATGGTCTAATGTGCTAAAATGCCAAAAAACGCCTTAATAATTTCCATTACAACAAGCGATGTCATGACATCTCCATGGAGGTAACTATGATGATCATTTTTCAACAAATTTTAAATAATTGTAATAATATTCATAGATGATAAATCGTATGAAAGTAACAGCCAAAATGATTCATCTTTTAGTATTCTTTGGGACGGGCAATTGGGAACTATTTGTCAATAAATTCACTCTGTTTTTGATCATGGAAAAAAAAAACTGTTCCAGCTCTAAATTGGGGCAGAAAACTTTTCTATTCCAACTCTCTGCTGTTTT
>OMNW01018431.1:17956-29081 GCA_900303245.1 Selene dorsalis | reverse complement strand
AAGAGCACACCGTTTGACCAATCAACTGTCTGAAGACTGAGATCAGTTGATTAAATGAGTTAAGTCTGGTGTGCTGCTGCTTGGTTGGAACAAAAACCTGCAGCCACACCAGCCCTTTGTGGAATAGTTGCCCACGCCTACTTTAACAGGTGATTTCACTGATTAACACACTTCTGTGGCTGAAGGTGTGTTAATTAGTGAAATCACCTGTTGAAGTCTTTGGTACCTGACCTTATTAGTTTTTTCCTGAGGGGTAGACAACCATCACACAAATGCTAAGTGACTGAGAGCTCCTTCAGAGATTTTATATCTCTTTATCATTGGCACACTCCATTAATTTGTTCATTCGGTTGAACAGTTAGCACCATCTCTGAGTCTGCATAGATCATTGATGCGATTCTGTTTTTTTTTAATTTAAAAGGAACTATGCCGGATTTTTACCATAGCTATGCTACATTTTTACCTTAATCAAACAGCTTCAGAGTAATTGTGATGGTTACAATATGACTTGTAACTTGTTACAGGGAGAATGGAGTCTCTGTCTTCCACCTGGCGTCTCTTGGCTGAAAACCAAACTTGAAACATCAGTGCAGTACTTGGCCGCCGACCCGGTGTCCCAGCTCTCGTCTCTGCGCACCGTGACACAAATGCACTCCGTAACCCCGTAATCTTTTGTTTATGATATTTAAGACTGCACAAATACACACGTTGTAACATCATACATTATCCACCGTTAGTTCCTCTTTAAGGCTGTCCTTTATAATGCATTAGCAGAGGTGAAGATTTGTGACAGAGACAAAGAGGGGAAAGAAAAGAACCACAAGGAATTCAGTTTGATCTATTAGCCTGTAGCACTGTGTATATCAATGTGATGGAAAGAGGAAGAGAGGCAGTGTGCGCTCAGGTTACTGGGATCTCACCTAATTTCACGGCATACACACAGTGAACGGTGTCAAACGATTGGTCACCCCATGTTTCCCCCTGAGGCAGATTCGCAGACAGCACACTCACGTGGTGATGTCCAAGGCTTTTCAGTAGTCTACAGCAGCAGCAGTCAGACTGCATGCAGCCAAGTGTTGGCTTTCTTTCTGCCTGCTGACTTGTCACATTGTGCTCTGCACTGCTGCCACTGGTTCTTTCCCTGCAGGAGAGGACCAGGAATTATTGAGGCTTCTTTCAGTTCATCCAAAGTCTCTTCACCACCAAAGCTTGTGTGGGGCTTCCCTGCAGTCCCACATGACAGCTGGCCTCTTTGCAGTTCTGGGCTAAACTGCAGGGGATCCGGCAGCAGCAGGAAAGTCCTGAGACGGGCTGAGAGAGCCCAGCAGTGCCCATCAACCTCAGATCCATCTGTGAGATTAAGTGAGGAAAGTCTTTGTAATATGGAAAAGAAACAGGTTTAAAGTACGTAGGCCAATGCATAACAATTACATTACATCTCGTCAGTCAGTGGGACTCTTACCTTTCATTTTCTCCCCAGTTTGTAGCTGAAAACAAGGTCAAACTAGGAAAAAACAACCCATCAAAAAGCACCTTAGTTTTTTTCCTCATGACCTTACTGTTTTGAACATTTTTAAATGTCTGTGGGAGAGATTTCACTTGATTCATTCAGATGAAAGAGAAGTGTACAATAGAGACATTAGGATATTCTCTGTTGTCTGATAAAATGCATCCTTTGGATCCTTCCTTAATACCATCTGAAGAAAATCATACTACACTGAAAATGTTTTTTTGTTTTCAAAAAAATCTAATATAGAGACACAATGAGAGCAATACAAAATCCTGGCAATAAAACCATAACCTGGCAAAGTCTGGAAGATATCACTGGAGCTGCAAGCTCCGAGCTGAATGCATCCCAGAGATAATAATGTAAAAGTTACACACCTTATTTGCTCAATGTGTTTTTTTCTAAATGCTGAATGTTGTGTGAAAAACACTTTTCACTGAGATAAAGGAAGGACAAGACCCATTGTTCCCCCAGGAGACAGCATTGCTGGCGTACGTGAAAAGCCTGTAGCTGCTGTTAGATGGAGAGGAACTGGAGGCCACCTCATCTCCTCAGTGACTGCTTTAATAAGAGCAGCCCAGCTCTAGTACACTTTATGATTCTAACTTCTTTCCAATACCAGGAAATTGAATCCTGTATAATTCATTATGAGAGAATATCTTCTTCCCACCCTCCTTGGTGTCACATCATTTGTTTAAAAAAAGTAGGGTAATGATAACAGGTAATATCTTATGTTTTCCCACCGGGGGCTGCGTTCACAATCTTTTTCCGAGAACACTTTCAGAAAAATATCAAGCAGCAATTCATCTAAATTTCTCTGGCATCTGAGACCAACACTGAACAAGAAGCACACAAGAACAAAAAACACAACCAGAGGATCTGAGAAAAACATTGAGACCCATTAATTCAGTCTGGTTATTGAGTTTTTAATCATTTTTTAGGTTTTATATCTATTTCATCATCACTTTTGTGTATTTTATTCTGCTTTAGTAATTAACATTTTGCTGTTTATCATATTCAATTTATTTTGTATTGTAGCCTGTTTCATTATGTTTTTATTACTTGTGTTATGATTTATCATTTATTAGCTTTGGGGATTGTTTTGGTGTGAAAGGCCATTTCTAACATCTTTTTTTCAGCTGCTTGTAAAGCACCTTGAATTGCATTGATGTGTTTAAGTTCAATTGATTGATACAGGGTGGTATAACCAATATGTGGATGGATGATTGATAGTATGATTGATGTACAACATGAAGTTGTGGTTCTTTGGAGTAACAGTGGTGCTATCCACCAATAAGATTCCAGGGTAATGTGGTCACTGTGAGGACACAAAAGGTTAACATGCTGACAGCTGCAGTGATTTGATGGATATATTGAAAATTGGATTGATTTTATGGGCTAATTCAGAAATGAATCACTGGAAATAAGCATATCTGAAGGTGTTGCCTAAGTGTCCTGGTTTTTATTGTCAAACAAGAAGGAATAATCAGGGTGTCCCCATGACTGTAACCATGAAAGATCATTCATCCTCTGCTATGTTTGTTTGTTTGTTTGTTTTCCTTTTGAATTCAAGTATCTGACAAATAATGTGGCTTTCTGTGCAGTTACTAACAGAGGGAAGTCCATGCTTCTGTAATTTAAGATTTGTCCAATTGTTTTGTTTACATATTAGCACTTGGGTATTAGTGTCTGTCCCCATACTCCCACCTTGTTAACCAGGCTTGTTAGCTGGCCAATTAGCCAGCAAATTTATTAGCCATGATTTAGCCTTTACAAATGACTCTTAGGTGCCCAGCTGAGCTAATAATGCTAACAGGTTATGCTTGTCACAGCAGGCATCCAATGCAGTGCTTGCTCTCAGCTAATTCAGAAATGGGCATACAGGTGGAGCAGAGTCAGAGGCTACGTCCATATTTATACACATTTCTTTATATCGTTTGAGTTTGATTTGGAAACTTTGATGATTTCATTCTGTTTTTTCCCCCATTTAAACAAAAAACCAAAAAGATCCCACTCGTTTCCTGTTGTTTTTATGCTGTCAAATAAGGACATGAAAATACCAACAAGAATGCTAAAACAACAACAATACAGCAGGAGCTCCACTGTGAGGAAAATATGGTTTGGTCTGTGGGAGGATCACTGGGTCTGAAATATGAAATGTAACTTAAAAGATCCACAATAATATCAGCCAGTAAAGATTCCTATCTGTAGTATAGCTTACACATGGACAGGCTGTTACTGATAGTACTGCTGTGCGTCAACAAAATGTTTACAATGCTGATAACATTTAAAGCTGCAGCTGCTGCCCTCAAACCAAGTGCAAGTCTGACAGCTCACACAATGCAGTGCTGGGGCCAGTCAAAGCTGCCAGCAGTCTCTGTGATTGGTGCTGTTTGTTTGCCGTAATTGTTTTATGGTCCCAAAATGAATGTAATCTATTGGTGTTAAAAGTGCTACTCATGGCACCTTTTAACTTTATTTACAGCCAACAGTGTTTAATTCTTGGCAGAGGCTTGACAGAAGCACAATAGCTGGACAGAGAGGCAAATGACTGGATGGAACCTCTCACCCTCACTCATTAAATCACAGCAGCCGTGCTCTTGCTGTGGTTGAGCCCCACCATCAAATAACCCTGCAGACCATCCCAGATATTGACCAGTATTTTTGAGAAAAGTACGTCTCCAGTACTCTCTCCATCAGTTAGTTATTGCCTTTCTGAACTTATTTTTGGGTCTTCCTCATCTGCTTCTAATGTTTTCCTTCAGCAGTGCAGCAGGCATTCAATAAAACATCCCACTCTGAGGATACGTAGAGATTTATTGGTCCACACGGCCGACTGATGGAGGAAACTGGAGATAAGGAGACCTCTGAATGTCAATTGACATTAACACACACATATTATGCACACACACACACACACAGTTACATCATCTATCTCAGACACACAATGTTTCTCTCAAATACACAGCTGTTGTTCACTCATTCATCCCACTTTACACTTATCACTAACATGTGCATACATACCAACAGCAAGCAGGCACACACAGGGAAGGAAAGGTGCTTGTCCTAACATTCTAACCTACATACCTGCAGCAATTTACCTAAAAGGTAGGGTTGGAGGTCCTGGAAAAACAATTCGAGCAGGCCACATTTTGAAAATACATAAGTCCAAGCCCCTTTCCTCAGACTTCTCTCTGAAGCCACACCTCCAGAGCACAGGGTTAATGTCATCCCAACGAGAGCAACGCAGCTTTTGGCGATACTGTCGCATGTAGCGGGGCTTCACTGCGCAGCATTACTTTTCGCCAGCTTTTTCTCACGTGAAAGAAAACACCTAATATCATAATAAACCATCCAGCATCCAATTTAGAGCTACATTGCCACCTACCAGACTTCAGTCTGGTTCATTGGATTACTCGCTGTCTTTTCTGCGTTGTAACTCGTTGAAGACTCTGAGCACAATGTGATTAGTGCGTGAAGAGCGGTACGCACAGAGGAGGGAGGGAGGGACAGAG
The DNA here is from genome assembly GCA_900303245.1 of Selene dorsalis. Classification (NCBI taxonomy): domain Eukaryota; kingdom Metazoa; phylum Chordata; class Actinopteri; order Carangiformes; family Carangidae; genus Selene; species Selene dorsalis. The sequence continues at coordinate 24,059 of OMNW01018431.1, read as the reverse complement.
TTGGCAGTTTGACACATCACGATCCAATTGAGTTGAACATGGCGTTCAAAATGATTGGATGGTGATTTTCCAGGATTGTACGTTCCACAGGTGACTGATTTTTTTCATATCAAAAAGCATTAAATTAATTGGTTGCAGTCGGGGTGTGAAGAGGATTTCAAGCAATTCAGTAAAGAATAAGATCTCCAACCCTCCCTTTAATGTCACCAGCCACCATGTTTTTCAGTTGCCAGGTGCAAAGACACACATGAACAGATCTTGTGCAGGTGAACATACATGCCACAGGGGAATAAAGCACGTCTGTGTGTGTGTGTGTGTGTGTGTGTGTGTCATTTGCAGTAGTCCATTCTCTAATGCCGGGTGTTTTAATTAGGGAGGGAGAGGGATGTTTGTCAGTTTACAGCACAGACAGTGGCATTAAAGAAAACCCTCAACATGACATACACACACAACACGCGCACACACTCATGCACACACCTATCGACTGATGCACAGCACATGCACATGTATACACACGCATTCTCAGACTCTTGCAATTACACGCATACATGATGCAGACACACAAACAGAGCACTAAGAGCTGGTAATAAAAGCTGCTATGTAAGAGATTTGTCGTTAGAGGAGTTCACTCTCTTAGCACCCCAACGGAGCTGTGAGCTTTGATGTTTAAGTGTCTGAAAATGTGTGTTTGTGCGTGTGTGCGCGATGATCTGTATATTGAGTTACGGACATAATAAAACACCCCTAGTTTGTCATTTGGGAGCTGGAGGGTCTCATTGCTGCTGGATTCATCCTGTTCGTTTTATTAAGGGATTCGTAACTGTCATTTTGTGGAAAACAGCTGTTTGCCACGGCTGCTTTGTAATACCAACAAGGGAACATAAAACAAGGATTTCATGAGAATAGCTTTTGACTGCAGGGCATCATAGTTTTATCACTCTTTTTATAGTGAGTAAACCAAATGTCTGGTCCCATTATTAAGACATTTGTTTTACTCCAACTTTGGTAACTGTGTCGTCCCCATTAACTATGCACTTAGATATTCAGGCAGTTTAATACTCCTCTAAACAGGAACCAAGGGACACAGCAGTTGTGTAGGTTTGTCAGGGGAGCTCTGAGGAACTGTGGGAAGAAAGAGGGAAGAAACACCTCTGAGGCTATTGTGCAACTGTGAGCTTTATATAAGATGCACAGTGTGTATGAATGTGAGAGACATTTAGATTATATTAAAGAACATTAAAAAAAAATACACAGCTATACTATAACTATTTAATAGGGAATCCGTTTAATGAATAAGAAAGATTGCTGTGGAATCACAAAGCTGTAGCTGCAGTACAGAATGCTTCTCAACATACAGATACCCAAAAACTATCTGTTTCATTAATGAGCTGATGTTTTTGCAGGTATGTGATAACATGCGACAGTTTATGGGGGCACTTCACTTCCGAGACTGAGACACTCACAACCACATAAAGATGAACCTTTTGGTGGCACTACAGGAAAAAGACTGCAAGCATAGACTGTATAAACAACTTTATATAAAATGTGTTAAATTTGATCAAATTGACCTTGTGGGTCTTAAGTTTTGGAAAACCTGCCCAAATTCCATGTGCATGATTTTTTTTTTTTTTTAAAGAGGACACCCAATCTGAAAAAGACACAGGACCGAGTAAGAACTGATCTTGGAGGATTAAACTCTGTTTAGAATATGGTCAACCCACTAATGTGCCATCAAGTGTCAGCGACAGTGTGTATGTATGTTATGTTTGTTGTATGTTATTTTTTCATGCATTAAATTTTTGAACCACTTGAACCTCCCTGGACTGATCAGACTGAATATAATTTGTGCCTGGGTCTCACTGTCTTGTCTTGGGTTGAACCTCTCAGTTTAGTTTTCTTCAATCTCCTGTTTCACAGAAAGCAGCCTGACTTTGTCTGAAGTGTTTTTGCCTGTTCCAAATGGCCACACGCTACCCAACCATTACAGCCCCCCAGATGTCTCACTGAGAATTCTGCCTTTGGACTCTTTGTTGTCTCAACCCAATGAATTGTACAAATCAGGAACTAGGCCCTACACTTTTGGACAGTCTCCCAAAAAAAAGAAAAAGAAAAAAAGGACAGGAGGACTGAAGTTGTGAAAAATGTAAATCAATCCACCCAAGTGTTTATGGTGAAGAAAATGCTGGCACTCACACTGGAACAGTTTTAGGGAGGAAAAGCAAACATGCTTTAGCATAAAGCCATTATCAGTATAAGGAAGCTTTAACATTAGCCCTGCTAACATCAAGAAGAAGAGCAGTAATGAGGAGGCTGTTGACCTCAGGTACAGAGAGCAGCAGGTGAAGAGGCTGTGTTCCAATAGCGACTGCTTTCTAGTCTGCTTTCCATTTAAACTTGTGCCCTGTTTCTATTGGCCATGCAAATGATCTTCATAGTGTGGTCATCACCAGGGCAACTTGACTGAACTGTAGGAGAAAGTTCAGCTAGATTTAACTTTGACCGTGGCACATACTCAGTGCAGCAACGAACCACTGTGGCATGATGCAAGCCATTTGGAACCATGTTTTGCCTGAAAGCCTCATTACAGGTACATACTATGGCATTTAAACACTGACATAAATCACACATGCATAATGAGACCCTCGTGCATCTCATTTATGTATTGTTTTTTCGAGCGCTTTCAAAGTACTTGCGAGCTATTTGGACCCTGCACAGCTCCCATATTGTAGCCTGTGAGAAGAAAAACACGATTGAGCGTACGCAGGGTGCACTTGGAAAACTTTCCTCTGCTCATTCGCAACACTTTCCCCTGCTTGCGCGCGAGTGGTTTTTACATGTTATTCAGGCATTCAGGGCTGTGTGGTTTGTCGTGTTTGTCCTAGTGGTGTTGCCGTGCCTTGCTGTCCAATTGGCGAAGTCACTCAACCAATTATATTCGGGATACAATGGTGATTGGCATGCCCCCAGGCCCCGCCCCCTTATTGACAAAAAACACCCACTAAAAAAGCCCACTCGCGTGAGTTGGTAAAAGTGTTGCGAGCGAGCAGAGGAAAGTTTTGCGAGCGGATTCTGCGCATGCTCAAGCATGTTTTTCTCCTCACATGCTACAATATTGCTCCAGGGAGCAGAGATGCAGGATACAAAATGGCTTGTGTGTTGTGAATGCTTTGAAAGCGCTCGAAAAAACAATATGCAGGCAGATCTCATTTGCATGATCTCATTACGCCTGCGCGATCCATGTCAGTGTTTCAATCCCATACATATAGTCAATTTAGTGCCGCTCCAGAGTACATCAGCCCCACATATCACCAGATGTATTATTACTGAGGAACACAAATTTTGTTCCACTACTCCTCTGTAAGTGAGCGGCATAGGCCTGTTAGGCCCTGTAATCGCTCAAACAGAAGAAATGCAAGTGGAGCCTGAAGTCAGTCAGACATAATGCAACAGTTGTGTCAGACATGTGGAAAACAGGTCCCTGCAGATTCAACACTTGAAATTCAGACAGAGTTCATACTTCAACTTGACCTTCATTGTTAAGTTTCACTTCAAAGTTACGAGTTTAGTTTGAAAACTTTTTAGACCATAATGGACATCTTACTTTTGGTGTGTGTGTGTGTGTGTGTGTGTGTGTGTGTGCACATGCTCACTGCCCCATGCTGTGGCATCCAGTCCTGTTATTTCAGTGGCCATTAGAGAAATGGTGACCACTTGTACAATAACACACACACACACACACACACACACACACACTTTCACACCAGGAATTTTGTGAACATTTGTGCACACACACATATTTGCTTTCTGTAGCTGAGCTCCCTCTCTCTCTGACTCTCTCCCCCCTGCAGTAGAAACCCAGTGTCCTGTGACTGGAAGGTGACCAGTTTGTTCAGCAGCCTGGAGGCATAAGTAAAACCAGGCACAGGAATTTACCAATTTACAAGGGATGTCACATGTGTAGTCTGTATAGAGATAGCACTCACATCCATGACACAAGCAGAGCTGCACTGGTCTAGTGCACAGCAAGGTTCAACAACACTGGCTTGTCCCTGCCATTCAAAGGGACCAATTAAAATCATGTCATCCAGATCTCATGGGTGTTGTAACATATATGCCGCTGGATATGTTTTGGTTGGGTTTAGGGACAAAAACAACTTAACTAAGTTTAGTTAAGTAATGTCTAATAGGAAATACAGGAGGAAGTGTCCCCAAAGTATCCCCATTTGTCCCCTCTGTTTACTGTAGCTGTAGGTTGCCTGGGTACAAGCTGCCACACTGCATGGGACAATGTCATTTGGGCTGTAGGCTTGTAAAGAAAAAGTATACAGTATGTTAAACAATTGTCATTAGAAAACAGACACAAACTATGGTGTCCTGTTTCATATACCTCCATCCATCCATATTGACCTCTTTCCCGAGTCATGCGTCACCCTGCTGCTAGACATCCTTTTCAGTTACACACAAGCAATGGTCCTATTAGGCTTAAACAAATGACTGATGCTGTAGGTTTACTTGGGAGGACAGGTCTTCTTCCCAACTATGGAAAATATCAGCCTCTACCCCGTTGTGCTCACCAATTCAGTTGGAGTGCCTGACTAACCCCAAAAAAGTAGAAAAATACTGTAGAATAATGAGGTAGTATGGAACACAGAAAGACAAAGGGCAAAGAGAGAGGAAAGGCCAGAAATATACAACCACACAGGATAAATATTTTCTTCTCAAACTGGAGTCATATTTACGGTGGCCCTGAGGGTCAAAACACAACAACATTTCACAAAACACAACAACATTTCACAAAACAAAAGGACATTACAACACTTCTTATTTGTGATTGGATAGAACTTAAGTCAATAAGGAAAAACAGGACAGCGGAACGAGCTGACACTGTGTAGCCCAGGGCCCTGTACTGTGAAGGAGGCTCAACAGAGCTTTGTGGTCATGATGCAGCTCAACAAAACCTAAAGCCCACAATCAGAGTTAAACGGAACCACGACGGTGGTCATTAACTTGATTTGTCAAGTCTGGTTCTCTGCTTTGTACTCTGTGCGCGTTCAAATAAAAGGGGGCGATCGATGTCATAGTATTCTACTTCCGCACAAAAATGGAGCGATCCCGGGCGACATACTTCATGCAAGAGGAGCAAGTTCTTATAATGCAAAGTAATGAAGAATACAGAAAGATTATCACAGCGAAGAGTAAGACTGTCACTGCAAATAAATCAAGGGAGGAGTGCTGGCAGAAAATAGCTGACCATGTAAATGCATAAGTTAACGCTGATTAATATTATGATTAATATTACATTATGCCCTTAGTGTTTTAATTTCTGAAAGCTCAACATTGTGCAACTTTTACATATTAATAACCCTCATCCATTTAAATAAATAAACTAGAGCAACAACTGTCTTTGTTTCATTTTCGAATGATATGTTGTTTTCATATATTTTACTGATCTCAGTTATAGAATGCGAGTGTGTGTTTTATTGAAAGCAAGGCTGAGTGTGCGTATAAATGTGTAGTGCTTTTTTGGTAGGTAGGTAGGTAGGTAGGTATAAACTGCAAGTAATGAGACAGTCCTTGTGTCTTTCAATCTTTTCTCTTTTTTAAATAAATCTTTATTTAACCCTGGAATAACAAATGTAAAGTCTTTACTAATATTGTATAACCAAGGTCTTCGTTAAGAGCTGAAGAGTCAAGATTATCTTGTCAGTGAGAGCATGCATTAGTCAAGGGCTGAAGCAGATCAGGAAAACTAAAGTTGAAACAAATTCAAATCTATTTGCACACATCCATGCCTTAGGACAATATGAGAGTTTGCAATACCCATAGAAAAGGATATTTAATCCAATATGGATTACACTGGCCGAGTGTGATGGAAGAAAGGAAGGATAGTGACTTTTGTTCATCCCTTGTATGGAGTATCTCATTATGTGATTTAAGGTACATTACACTAGAAGATGCAGGGGCCCCCAAATGAATGTTCACCTGGAGCCCCCAAATGGCTAAGTTCGCCACTGCACACACACACACACACACACACACACCTACACACACACACACACACACACACAGAAACAAATCATATGATTATACAAATTAATTGTGA
>OMNW01018431.1:0-17784 GCA_900303245.1 Selene dorsalis | reverse complement strand
TTCTCAAAGTATATAATGAAAAAAAAGTCTCTCTCCTTTTTTTTTTCATGAGTGGCCCTAATATTTCCACAGGGTAGTGATAAGAATAGTGATTTCAGATCTGTTTTGTGTTATCTTGAATCCCATCTTGCAGGTTGATCTATAAATCCTGCTACATAATTAAGGCAAATTCAAATTTCAGCCATGAGCAGAAAATATTTATCCTGTCTGGTTGGATGTTTCTGGCCTTTCCTCTCTCTTTGCCCTTTGTTTTTCTGTGTGTCACTGTGTTTCAGCAGCTATTTGAACTTGTGGTCTGGGGTCACCAACTGCTCTCTGTATCCTTCTACCAACTGCTCTAAAAGAGCAGTTGGTAGAAGGATACATTTGTCTGCTGATCATCCTGTGCTCCCACTCTTGTATCACTGTGTATGTATTTGGGCAGTATAAGTCTACTCACAAACACCTTTATTTACTTTATGTTTCAGGGGGAAACATGTATTTAAAAAACTTTACTTATATTGGTTGTTCTTTCAAGGACAGTTAATTCATTAGTTCACATTTACACAAAGTAAGGAGGTCAGCTTAGAGAACTGCTCTCAAACAGCCTCCTGTGTAAACAAAGAGGATAGTAAGTAATTAAAAAGTAAAAAGTGGTTAGAAGAATGAGGCTGAAAGTACTTGGAGTTTTTTTTTCCATTTTAACAGTAGTTTTAATTGAGCCTGTCCTGTAAGGTCGTCTGTGCTGCAGACAATATTTATGACCCATAGTTACGTTTCGTTATTAGGCGACATCTAGTGGCCATAGTAATTATGACAGGAACAAAGGAGGTGGTGACGTAGTAGCTATAAAGAGAGACAAAGTCCATTTTAGGGGTCAATTGTGATGGATGGATGAATGGATCAAAGGGGACTGGTGTTTGATTCCCATGTGAAAGAAACTGTTTCTTTTATCAATGACCCTTCAGCCATGTTATTATTGTAACTATAGTAACTGATCATTTATGTTCAGGAGGTACTTATTTTAATCCAAATAATGATATTTTCCAAAAGCTAACAGTTTTTGTGCCTAAACCTAACCAAGCTATGACTGTTCACTACTGTAACCATGGCAACAAAGATCTGCTACACCAGTCGCTATAGGGACACTATCATAGGACATACTCCCAAGGGTCATACAAGAAGACTAGGAAAACAAGCTACATGATTGTTCTGGTTGGAAAACTTGTTGCTAATTTACAAATCGGCGTTCTCAGCATTTCTTTGAATAGTGGGACAAAAGTGGGCTCATCATGTTGAAATGAAATGTTGAGTGTTGTTTCATCAGTATTACCACATTAACTTACTCAGCCAGACAATTAAGCTAATGGTAACTTTAGGAGTTGGCTGAAAAGGCAGGCTCTGGAAGACTTTTTAATGTTCCCACCACACTTGTTTTAAAACAAGAACTTTCTAAAAGAATCTTTAATATGGATTTGGGGGCTACATGCAGTATATTGTGCTAAAGTCTAAGGAAAAAGCTGCATGTCTCAGGAAGAAAAGCAAGCATCCTTATGATCCATCTTAGAAATCATGTACTGATGGAGAAGCATCGGGTAATCAAATGTACAAAAGTTCTCCCTAGTGTTGTAGTTATAGGAAACATAAATCAAACATTCATTGTCATGACCCTTTTTTTAGCTGCTTAGCCAATAAAATATGCAAAAACTGCATTTAAAAGATAGAAAATAATATCCATGATGCATCTGTGTGCATGTATTGTGTGTGTACAGTGTGCTCCTCTGTGGCTGTTTTTCTTCTGTAGTTTTTGTGCATGTGTGTGTGAATTACATCCTTATCTTGTCCCAACAACAACCATGTCTCCGGCAAGACCTCTTTTTCCCACCGTAGGGAAATAGGATTAGTGTACATACACTGACTATCGCTGGCAAGGGTCAACAGACACACACTCACACACATGCACAGACACACACAACAGCCTGCGGCTAATATTGCTGAGCTAAGAGTTCACAGCAGGATGTGACTAGTAATGTTTGTTGTTGTTGTTGCACAACAGTAGCTGATAGCATTTTGCTCTGAAGTCAATGAACAGGCCATAGCTATTTAACCTTTGGCTGTGCACAGTCTTATATATGAGATATTAACTGCTTTTGCCCCTGCTAGGTGCTGTCTATCTCACATACTGAGAAGCAACTCAAAAGAATAATAATAGCACATGATGCAAAAGTTTGTGTAGAAACCATTGATTACCTCGGGGTAGCCCTGCATTTGCATAACAGAGATACCAGAGAATAAAATAATCTGAAATACATAACGGCAGATTGAGGAGCTCTTACATGAGGACAATGCGTATGTGGCGTGGTGGTGACCTGAAGGCCGAGGTTGGTCCTGATAGCAAAATGGGCTTCTCTCATAACTAGTTCACTACCAAATGCTTCAGTTGAGCTGTTCAGGGAACAAAATAGAAGTTCCAAATAAAAATAAAAACTATAGAGAACAAACACAATAAATAAGAGATGGGAGTATTTTTTAACCACCTCATGATACGCAGTCAGGTATTGGTCAGTAAGTTCAAAACAGTTTGTTTTTATCCAGTGTGCTTTTATTTGACTGAAAACTAATATAGACTTGGTTCCTTTATTTTGGTTCTTGGGAAAATTTTATGTGTCAATCAATCTATCCCAGTATAAGGGTAGCTTTCAAACTGCTTTCAATTTCCCATTGATAGCATCCAATGCAAATGAAAGCAGGGTATCAGTGTCCTCTCTTTCTCCCGTCAAAAGGGTTTCTTTTAGTTGCCACCTGTTTCTTTGAAGCCAGATCCAAGGTGTGGGCATTGTAACATCCAAGGCCAGCTGAGCTTCTGCTCCCTCAGCTCCCTCTGCCTTGTATTATCTGTCTCCACAGCAGCTTGTTTCTTCTCTGCTTTCTTCTTTACATGTGCATCTTACAGATTTATGTAAGTGCTTTTGTTCCCGTGTGCTCCTCACTGAAATCCCCCGTCAGCAACACACACTGGTTTTTGTAATGCATTGTAATTATTGGAGTCAGTAGAGCATCATGTGGTCAGTGCAACATGCTGTGCAGCTTTCAGCCCCCTCAAAACTTACTGAGTTGTATTGTGTGATCCACTGTCAGTTTGAATGGGCAGGTGAAGAGTATGCATTGTACTTCTCAACCTGTCATTTTTAGAAAACAGGGCTGGGAATATATAGTGTTGATCCAAAAAAAATAACAACGACAAAAAAACAACAACAAAAAAAACACATATCTTTAACAAAACATCTTTTGATTGTGTCTATTTAATTTCTGATCAATTAATAGAATTGAGTTATTAACTGGATGTTTCTTCACATTTTTGGTTTTCTCAATTTGTATTAGTTGGTGATGATGTTGAACTCCCTAAACATTACAGTGTGTACAGGAAAATGTGCATGTTACTGTAGCATTTTGAGATGTGAGCATTTAGCTGAAAGCACCATGGCACCTGCATGTATAGCTCAAGATTCTTTTTGACTGTACAAGGCTTCTGTATTTGTAGGAGCCACATTCACGTTTCTTCAGGTTATTTGAATTTACAGAAAATGCTGATTAATTATGATGAAGTTTTGATTGATTTTCTTGTGCATCAGTAATTGTTTGTTTCCTCCCCTCTCAGGTAGCGAGGGCAGGGCTCTGGGTTAAATTAGGGTTAGGGCTCATGGACTCAGCACAAACACCGTGTTGTTTTCTTATTTTTGCTTTTTCATGTCTGACAATAAATAATAAGCATCGGTATCCCACAATACTCGTTGGACATTTGTCTGACACTATTCACCCAGTGGTGGCAAAAAAGTAAATGGGACAAAGAAGCCAGGGCAGATCCATTATTTAGATTTTTAGCCACAAGCTACAACATAATATATTGAACATAAATATTGAAACTTTATAAAGTGGCAGGTTTCTCTTTTAATTTGAATACATTTACATCAATATAGAAAGAACTGTGATTAACATATGACCTTTTGGCACTAAGTGTCTGATGTTTACACGTACACAGTTATTTTAAAAAACAGAAACATTTCCCTTTGTTTACACGCAAACGGAGAATTCGCCTCTGAAAACGATTCTTTCTAAAAACTCCGGTCAGAGTGGACATTTTGGAAAACTTTGTTTGCACGTTTGCATGTAAACTGAGAAAAACAGAGTTTTAGGCAGCCGACTTTTGTTGAAGTGACGTTATTGATGATGCTTTTTTCGGGATTCTGATTGGCTAACGTGGGCTTGAGCTTCTCGTTACACTGCCACCTATAGGTTTGCCATGCTCTTGACGGCATAAAGTGTGGAAAGTGTTGAGACCCCCAAAAAAAGCAGAAATATGTATACATGACATATCAAAGTAGTTTGTAATAGTTACTTTACAAAAAAGCAACTGCTCACAGGAAAAACCTGCAAACAAGCTGGTCGGCCGAGGTTCACCAGTGCTGTGGATGAGCAGAAAATAAATTGTATGATGAAAACAATATATATAACACATGTGGCTGCACAGCTCAGTCAAAGATCAAGAGAAGACTTCATGAGCAAAAGCTTAGATGATTCACCATGAGACGAGAAAGAAAATATACAAAAATAAACTGGTAGGATCCAGAAACAACTCATGACCCATCCACACCTGTTCCACAGCAGTAATCACCTGCTCTCCCCCTGACTCCTCACCTGGTTCCAGTTACCTCATCACTCCTGTGTGTATATAAACCTGCCTTCAACTTGGTTCTTGTTCCTGTGTTTGCCTCTGTTTCCTGTTGAGTTCCTTTTCTGCCAACAAGCAGAGCACTGGTGCTGGTTGCTTGTGTTTTATTTTTACACCTAAAGAGTGGCATTAGTCTCTGTTGAGACTCTGTGTTTGGGTCCTGCCTGCCTGTGCTGTCACCAGTATACAGTGAATTAGTGAAAAAATACAAATTTCAATTTATTTATTTAAGAAAGGAGGGGCAATGTGTATTTATGAACATTTGAGTGTAAATATGCCAGATTGCAGCCCCAGGGTTTAGATGGCAACGATACAGTAGTTTAATCTAAGTGTTACATATTCCCCTAATGTGCAGAGATCCTGTGGTCACATGGCATTGACTCAACCTACATACTCACCCTGGCTGCTGCTGTTTTCATGCAGTGATATGTTGAATGAAAAGCTAAACTTGCAGTCATTGAGTCTTCATTTTATGATTGCTGACCATCTGTAATCTGGCACTCAGATTTAAAGTTTGTCGACATTAAATTCTATTTCTGCACGCCAAAATATTTGCACCCAGTGTGATGTAGATTCTGCAGTTAGACCTCAGCAAAACATTGTTAGCTTAACAAAATTCTGTTTAAAAAAAAAAAAAAAAAAAATCCACAGCAGCTGTAAAGAATTTGAAGGAGTAACAATTCTGTCATCAGAGATACAAAACTCACATTATTAATTTATTTTACGTGAAGAACCGAACCAAAACAAAACAAACCAGTGGTTTTGGACCAAGAACACATGGTCATGAGAAATGGATGAGTGCACAGCAGCCATAATTGGAGAGGTTTCGTTGACAACGTGAACTCCCAGCTGTCCCCTGGACCTGGACTGAGCTCCAGACAAACAAGCATCAGCAGACAACACACTGCAGGATCAATTACTGTATGAGGAGCTCAGGATGATGTTAGACATCTTCCAAACAACAGATCCTAGCTGCCCAGTAGAGCTCTGGCATTGGCAGACTGTGTGCACTTTTCAAATCACTCAAGTATTACTCATGTTTGAGCCTGGTTGCATGTTGCATGATCTACATTTTTATATTGTTGTTGTTCTAACCAGGCCTGAACTCGAAAGGAAGGTATAGATTGTTTGTTTTTTTGTTTTTTACCACCACTGTCTGTCAGCTTGTGATTTGACATTAAGCACTGAAACTCACTGTAAAACAAAGGATGTGTCTGTGCAGAAATAAGAGAACTTGCTTGTTCATATTGTTCCTTGGTCACTCGGTTTAACCTTGGACAAATATAATTGAACTACTTACTTTCTTAATTTGGACATAAATTAACATTAAAGATGAGATCTTCCCATGATTTTAAGCTTTAATTCTTTTCCCCCAGTCTCATTAAGGCCTGTTTACTGCTCCCCTGTTCCACACTTGAGTTGCAGTGTTTTCCGGGCGGAATACTGTGGATTTTTGTTACTTCATTACAAACTGTGTAAAAATCCCACCTCTCAGCAGCTTCAGTTTGTGTCTCTGAGATGTATATGAACCTCAAGTGGATCTGCACTCTCAACAATCTTCTAAAGGTCAAGAGAGATGGGGGGCATTATTTTAGTATTAGCCTTCTCCTTGAGAAGGTTTACAGTTATAATGGAAATAAAAACGTGTTAACTGTTGACTTCATTCAAATCATTTGGTTGAACTGTAATAAAGACATAACAATTGGGAGTTTGGTGGGGGATCAACTTGTGACTGCAGAGGTTGCATCAGAGTCTCAGAGGAAAAGCAAGGGGGAGGGGGGCGAGGGATAGACTGAGCTCTGATGATGGATCCCAGTTGATATCCCAGGCCACACAACACAAACTGCTTCCAAATAAATTGTATTTCATTCATAAAATTAATATAGACCCACATAGCTACATGTAATTTATTGGGTTATGTGAAAATGTGCATGCATCTACGTGAATTTGTTTACATCACGTCAGTCTTGACTCTGGATGTTTGACGGATGGTGGAAAAAGGTGATATTTTATTTTACAGGAAAACCCAAACCTGACACAGGCTAACTGTCAATCTTAGTTTAGCTGTATGTCTGACATCATTATGAGCTGCAGCAGCTAGGGCTGGGGGATCCAGCAGAAATATGCTGTCTCCTCTCACTGACAGACAAACACACCATTAGTTATTACAATTGAGAGATTGACACCTGGAGGGAAAGCAGTGGACAATACCTTCTACATATTTCTGTTCTGTTGATGTCCTCTCCTCCATTCCTTCAGCCTGAGACCATCCATGGTTGTAGCTCAGTGCCAGCTCCTCTGCTGGTGTAAGCTCCTCGGGTGGAGTGCCCAACAGTAGCAGTGGCCTGGGTCTTTTTCTTTTCTTTTTCTTTTTTTCTTTTTTTTTTTTAATGGTTGACTTCAATCGTACAAACTCTGACACATTGTGACAATAAAATTTAATTTCATTATAGGCTGATCACCACTGTGGAACATATTTTTATATTTTACTTAAATACCTAAATTGGTATTGACCTGTACAACTTATCTAGACCTAATGATGATGTACTCACTATCACATTCTACTTGTCTGAAAGTTCATTTGTTAATAAATGGGCAAGGGAATGTGGGGTTATTTGTGCAGCACGTTTCATACTGATTTACGGAAGACTAAGAAAAAACAGAATAATATGAAGAGAAATACATGCGTAACATGAAACAATTGTAACATTTGCATAGTTAAGGGCATTTAGTCTGTCTGCAATCCCCCTAGCCTCATTAATGGCAGCAGTTGTGCCTTTTTTTTCAAGCTCCGTCAGCAGTGTTTATTCAGCCACTGAAAAACATGGTGCTCCAACTTCCCCCTCTCTGTCACTCATCACTCATCGTCTTTTATTCATCCATTCATTTGGGTTTCTTATGTCCCCTTGATGTGTGCAAAAAGGAATGCTATGCAAGTCAGCCTTCATTACATAAGTCAGGATTGCATTAGTGTAAGTGTGCTTCAGGTGAATTTGGCTTTCTTTAGCTGCATTGATGGAATACCACCCTGCTCCATTCAACAATCATTCCCCACTATCTTTCTCTGTTGATAAAGTATGTGTGTAATGAGCTAGAAGTGGCCAACAGTCCTGTATGTAACCCTTTTGCTACTTTTTGTCTTAATGTGCCTTCAGCGCCTTCAAATACCTGACATAAGGCAGAGAATTGAACAATGCATTTTTGTACTGTGTGAAGGTCTACCACAACACTGGATTTTATGCTGTGCTGCTTAGGTTTTCTGCCAAGGCACTGTCTGGCAGAGAAATGGGCCTTTAACACAAGGCTCTAAGTTGGAGCTAATACATGCATCAATATTAATACTGGCGAGTAAATAGCATAGCAGTTTATGTTGACAAATCCCAACCCTCTTTAAGGCTTTTGTTTACAGTTGAGTAATCTACACTTAATCTGCGTCAGCTTCTTGAGCGATTGATTATTATGCAGCAACAAATTGTTTAAGCTGACACGAACAGGAAATCCAGCTCACTAAAACATCTTTAGTCACAATGAATGATGCTCTACATTTAAATGCTTAAAAATTTAGTGGCAACAATGCCTATATGCTGAGGCCATAGCCTCAGCAGCACCCTTACTGTCCTCTCTGTAGCAACCACATGTGGTCTCTAAGAGTTGTACTATGTTCGTGTAAATAATCTGAAGGGTGGTTCTTTGCACAAGCAAACATATGCAGCAGTGGTTTTCATCTTCAACTAACTAACGTAAGTAGTAAAATTGTCATCTTCAAGATAAGGAAACTCAGTTGCTTCCATCAATAGCAGAAGTTTAAGTTGGTTCACAAGCCCATCCTGAATGTGATGAGTGGCACTCATAGAAGCCACCTACACCAGCACCTAGTTCTCATTGTAAATGCCCGATTTATTGTAACATTAAAAGTAAAACTTACCCATTAGAAAAACAAATAAAGAAGCCACAGAACTCCCACAAATAAATTGATACTGCCTGTGTGCATTAATCTTATAATTTACTACCTTCTTGTAACTGCAGTGGTCTATTGTTTCTGAAAGCTACCAGTGGTGAAGGGGGGAGTACTGTCTTGGGACATTTAAGTATGCATGCAGTATAAGTCATGGATCTTTTGATGGCTGACTGGAACCAGCTATGGACAAGTGTGTTTGTTAAGCTACATTGACTTATCAGCATCCACAGTTGTGATGACTTCTCACAACTCATTAAACACATGCGCAGTCAGAGAGTAGTGCAGAAAGGTGAAGGAAGTCAGGGGAGTTTCAGCTGGTTCTTTGGTTCTGTTTGCCTATCTGTAAAAAGTCATGGCAGCACTATTCTTTAAGTCCATGTCAGCTGAATGGAGCAGCCACTGCTGAGGATGCAACATGTCTCTTACCTGAGACATGCAGCTTTAGCTCTTAGCCTTCGAGACAGGCACTTGTAAATGTAAAACGGAGTTTCTATAAAAGTCCTGGAGCTGGACTTAGATTAGGAAACTCGGTGAAGTCAGGTCAGCTCAAAAATGGATTAAACAGATGTGAGAATTGTGGACTAGATCACTGAATTCCACAAATTGTTCAATTTGCGTGGTCACACAAAACAAAAAACAAAAAGCAAACAAACTTGGGACTTGATTTGCAAATGAAAGCTACAGAATTATGTTTTTCATATATAAAACGTATTCCAACATCTTTTTCTCTCTGTTGATCTCTTTTATTTTCTTTCTTTTTTTGTTTGTCTATAATTCTCCCTCTCTCCTCCTCTCTCCAGCTCCCTATAATCCAGCTATCTGGGGATGCTGTGGACAATAAAGCTGTCATGAGTCAATCTCGCCTGATAAACCAGCTCTTCCTGCTTTACAGCCAATAGGGGAATGGTGCTTTGCTCCCGATCCATTTCATTGGACGGGCTCCAGGAAGTGTTTGGATGGCGTTTTGTATATCAAATCCAGCTCTGGGAAATGGGCTTACAGTGCTCAAAGCCCTGTGCCAAGTATACAGGCGTGCTCGCACACACACACACCCACACATAAGATCACATGCACAGCACATACAGGCACTGGCTTTGGCATCATTCAGTGCTTTCTGCCAAGTGCACAGGCACATGCTTACTTTCTCACGCGCTGGATCTTTAGTGTATGAATACATTGGCTGGGTGTAAAAACCACGCAATTTATTTATCTATGCATGACACAGCAGGAAATCAATGAGTGACAATATCAAGAAAACAAAAAGGGAATAATGACATGGTTAAACTGTTCCTTTATGTCACATGCACAAGCATTTGCCTTATATTTTGATACTTGAGACCATAGTGCTGGTGTGTGTACGTATGTGCGTGCGTGCGCGCATGCGTTTCTGTGCCTGTGTGTGAGATGAATGTGTCTCATTTTCTCTGTGAGCTGTTCCTGCGGTACAGGAGATCCAACAGGCATATACACGAAAGACAAGGACGACAAATAAAAAGAACAACAAAGTATCAACCACAATAATATTATCAACAAGTGCAACAACGATGACAAACCAGGGAAATCATCAGCTCCGTAAGGATCCCGTCAGTAGCTGCTGAATGAATTTACATGGAGGACATTTTTTTCCTATTACATTTTTATATTGAGGAAACTGTGAATGCCTTCTATTTATGTGATTTGTTGTGCATCATATTTGCATACATTTGTCTAGAGCAAGTGATGCAGACCAGCCTCACAGATTGTCTGATTCATAAATGGTGTGAAATAGACTTGGGACTCGTGTGATGTGTTTTGGTAATTGGACACTCAGTTTTAAAGGGCTTGTCCACTGATTTCAGACATCAACATTAGTGTATTTTGTCATGAGGAGTAATGATCAACATATGGACTCTTATGTATAGCTGGGGGAAACTTTTCAAACTCAGAAAAGAAACCTGATGATGTCACAAGGCAGACTACAAATTATAATTCTTTTTGCCAGACGAGTAGGGTCTAAAAGAGGGTTATGACTTGACCCATGAAAGAGGACCGAAAGTCAGGGAAGCTGCACTTCTGCTGCACTAGGATTGTTTTTGAGATTTGCAGCAAGTCCCCATGGATGGGTGGCCCACCCCTGTGGTCTTGAACTTTGATGAAATCCATTCAGTAGTGTTTAGGATGTTTTATTCATGATCCCCAGAGGATGAACACAATGACCATTATGTATATACCAAATTATTATATTATTACAAGTATACATGTTTCCATTTATTAATTATTTAGGCTTTGCTGTCCCAGTACTGATGGGTGGGATCCTGCTGCTCTTCACTCTATCCTTCCTTTGTCTCTCTGCAGACAACTTTTGGATCAAATTTAGAGTTGGCTATAGTTTCCTTCAGCCTCTTCTCTGGGGCCTTTAAACAACAATTGGCTGACAACTCCTCTCCTTGTTAGACTCAACATCTGGTCACTGGGAATCAATTCAAGAATCTTTATGACAAATGTCTATTTTGTAGTGTCTTCTTCTAATCATGCTGTAAATACAGCCTCCACACTCCAACCTCTTAATCCTGTCAAATTTGTACCTTTCCATATTGTGCTGTTAGAAGAAGAAGAAGAAGAAGACACTTAAAGGGAAACTATGCAGGATTTCTGCCGTAATTATACATCGTTGGAATCACTGTGATGGTTATGCGTGTTGTTATGGGGAGAATGGGGGCTATCTACTAGGCCCCTAGCGTATCTTGGCTCTGCCCCAGTGTCCCAGATCTCGGCCATGGGTAGAGCTATGACCTCATCTCGCGAGAAAATGGCCTGCTTTACAGTAGGTCTACAGTAGAGCTACTGCTCTACAGTAGTAGGATGACACAAACACGAGCCCCCAAGCTGGTTCCCGGCTGGTAATTAAAGGAAGACAACAATAGCTTCGTTTCACTGGTGTTTATGATGGCGGAGCCAGCGAAAAAGAAGAGATGGCCGTTGTCAGAGAAGGCGAGGAAGAGGAAACAAACATCTGACCGAGCGAGAAGTCAGACACAAGTCAACCTCGGTCGAGCTTTCTCTGAATGGAGAAAGACACGTGCAAATCAGATGCCGACCTGGTGCATTTTTACTATCAGCCACAGAACTCTGTCAGCTGATTCTAGGTTTTGTGAAATTTGTGCAGTTCACACTATTTCCATTGTGTAGTTCAAGTTGGTGTTACAACACACCTCGATGTGGGAATGCCTCATTCCCACATTAGTAGCTTTCCCATATCTCCAAGCCGTGTAAAAACGCTTTGTATTCACCTGGTGTTCACTATTTCCACGACCAGATGATTCATTATTCTCACTTTCATCAGACTTTTGCATTATAGACAAGGGCAGACTACGCACGCTACATGTATAGTGCACCAAGCTCAATAGTGTCCAATTTACCTGTGGAAGAAAGTTTGTTAGTACAACTGATAATTTAATGTCATAAATATTCAAGAAAAGCATTCATTTATCATTAAAAAGTCATATACTTAACATCAAAGAGACATTTTAAATTCATGTAAAAGAAAGTCATGATGGTTTCACAAAAAATAATGTATTGTATAGAACATGAATATATCATTTTGAGTAAACATAACTTTAATATGTGCAACAGATGTACAGAATTTTATTATGTAAATCCAACAGACTTCTTCAGTTTATATACATTCACCAATAAAATTTAAAAATAGAAAATTATAACCTAGCTCCAGTTTTAAGCGGTGTCCCAAGTCCTGACAAACATCAGCCTTGCAGCCCTCTGCTGTAGTCCTGAACCGTTGTTTGGAAACCACTGATGCACAGTAAAGGGGTCAATTCTGAATGATGGTTAGTATTCTGGATGTGACTGTAGATGGTGACACACTGTTTGATGTTTTGGCTTTATCCTGTTATGTCTGTAAATGTGAAATGACTTAGTGCATATATTACAGTCCCGTTCTTTTATTGCAGTCAGGCCACTTTGCAGGGAACACGGCTGCAAAGCTAACTGCAGAGTTTATGTGTTCAGTTCAATGAAATGAAGACATTTATTTACTCTCAAATATCCTGAATTGTTGATGTGAGCACAGTGTGCAATGGCTTAATGTGAGCTCTGATACATTTTCAGGCACACACAGTTTGCTGACTTTAGAGAAGAATATGTATTTTGAATTACAATGCGCTGAGCTAACTTGTGTCTTAATGCTGGTTCAGCTTTTATGATAGGACACTATTCAGTATCATAAGCATTCACATTTCAAGCATATTCATATATTTTCTTTATGATTTCAAAATGTAAAAATGGGAAATGGGATTTCATCTGTATCACCATGGTGTACATTACAAGTGCATTACAAATGCATTAAACCTCTCACAGCTTCAAAACAAATGGAATACTTATGTCTGACTGTCAATTTATTATAACAAAATCAGTTTTAAATGAGAAAAAACATTTC
The DNA here is from genome assembly GCA_900303245.1 of Selene dorsalis. Taxonomy (NCBI): domain Eukaryota; kingdom Metazoa; phylum Chordata; class Actinopteri; order Carangiformes; family Carangidae; genus Selene; species Selene dorsalis. Next base: position 4,686 of record OMNW01018431.1, on the reverse strand, counting down.
AGTCCACTACAAAAGCAATACTCTACTTTTAATTTGAATATTCAACCAGCACCAGTTATTCAAGAAGTCTACAGAACGATGTTGATTAAATTGTGAAATGAACTGTCGTCCAGTCATTCTCACATTTGACGCAGTGATGTGCAGGACTTTCTAAACAGGGGGAGAGGATATTTGGAAGTTATGTTAACCGAGACTGTTATTGTTCATAAAGTTGCATTACGAAAAACATCTCCGTTTTTATTTTATTTTTAAACAAAAACCATTTAAGCTCAATCACAAGTAAAATTAAGTTGCCACCACAGAGGAGGGAACAACTATGATGAATAAACTGAATGAGCAAGACTTCAGAGGGGATGAAGTAGGGCAAAGGACAGGGATAACTACAGCAGAGTCAGATAAAGAGAAATGAGCCCATATGTTGTTTGTAAAAGCAGCTTATTTCAACCCAAAGGTGTATTTTGGTGACGGGCATGTCATACATATCCCACCCACTGGATCCTTCGTAGCCAAAACTACCCCAACATTCACTCTGTCCCAGCTGCTCATCACTTATTCTCACAAAAAGAGAGAATTACAGACATTCGTATATGCAGTCTACATTGACCACGTCCTCGATAGGATGCAGCTCCTTAATTGTGACACAGCTTTTGTCTGTTTCAAAAGCTTATTTTTATTTATTTATTTTCATATTTTTTATCTATTGTACTCATTATGACAAAGGTCTGGTAAGCCATATGCCTTTTTATGCCATACTAGCAGCATGCTGGGAACAGTACTACTTGTAACTCTGGTCTTTCACCACTTTGGACTGAGCTGAAATATCTCAAAATGATTGAATGGACTATAATGAAATGTGGTGCACATACAGTACATGATAATTTCCTTTAGTGTGCATTATAGCTTTTTGCATCCAACACCATCATTTCAAAAATAATAATAGTAGTAATAATGACATACACCGTTGCCTCACAGTAAGAGCGTTCTGGTGTGAATGTTTGCATGTTGTCCCTCTGTCTGTGTGAGATGTATCATGCTCTGAAAAACACTACACTGTGTTTGATTTAGATGATGTAAGGGATAATTCATTCCCACTTTATTTCACCACTGCAATCACGATGATACTGAGTGGTCAGATCTGCACTGTAGGGAAACACACCCAGTACTTTCAGCAGGGGGCACCATGCAGCAATCACTGACTGTGTCCGTTTCAAATGCTTCAAAGCTACATTAAAAGGAAGATCCTGTCCCTTTCATGTAAGGTTGCTTGGGGCTTGCTCCTTAAACTTTTTCTGAGTAATCACAGGAGTTCAGATCACTGTGGCATACTGGAAAGAGTCAGCGAGTCCACTCGAGTCACTAGTGCGTAGTTGCCCCTGATCTCTGACCTCCCCGGGGGAGGGCTCTAAGAGGCGTCAATAAAGTGTGACACTGATTTTATGATGTTGTCTGACTGCAAACAAATGTGACGGGGGGGCATGTATTCTCAACAGCGATCATTTACATGTTGTCGCAGTTATTTTTAAACAACCAGTGTGTCGTTTTATTACATATTTGATGGACATCAGCATTAAATAAACATGTCTATCAGATACAGAACATGCAGAAGAGAGAAGGAATTATCAATTATTCACAACAAACAGAAACCACCATCCGAAAATTAGACGTGAGTGTTTTTGTTCTGGCTTTCCTCCCCTCTTTACCTCTCCTTTCCTCTCTAATGCTCTCCCTCTCTTCTGCTCGGTCTCCCTCTCTCTCTCAGCCCACTCTCTATCTTTGGAGTGCCTGCCAAATTCTCTATGATATTTCCCTTTGAGAGGGATAAAGAGAGAGATGAGAGGGAGGGATGGAGGGATGGATGGAGATTTGGGGAGAGAGTGAGTGTGCAGAGGGACTAGGGGGAGAGGGTGATGGAAGGGTAGAAAGGAAGAGAAGGTGGAGGTAGGTGGAAAAGAGAGAGAAGGAATGACGGAGGGGAAATGATAAATTAAGGAAGAAATAAAGTGAGAGACACAGGAAGAAAGCAAGAGGTGGAGGAAGGCTAGTTTACTGTATCGATCATTACATATTCTTTCCTAGAAAGGACTACAGAGAGGGGGAAGAGGAGGACTTTGATTTGAGAATCATATTTCACAGAACCAAAAAGGTCCACACACACACACACACACACACACACACACACATACACACACATTGTTACTGTAGGTCTCTAAACCTTATGTCACTCTCTCACACCCACATGCATGTACTAATTATCTGCTGTATTTTGAAGGCATTTATGAAGAGAAACATAACAAAGCCAGACCTTGGTGACACAGTGGGTGGAGAGATCCGGACAACAAGGACTGAGGAACTGCAGACACACTTGAAGTGAACTTCAGGTGAACTCCATGGCTTACAACCTGGGTTTACAAAGAAAAAATAACCACTCAACAGATTGCAACATTGGTTTACAGCTTTTACAGCAAGTTATTTTATTTTTTTTATTCTTATTTTTATTCATATTCCTCCACTTCACAGCTGTGATGTCATTACCTCAATTTGTGATGCAAAGAAGTTTATGAATATCCATTTTCTACTCAGACTTTGTGCACATGTGGGGGATGGTTCACAGATGTACACACCAGGAGTCACATCCTGCAACAAAAACTGTCCTGACATTCGGCTAAATCTTGAAATGTCAGTCCCTCTTGTGTGTAAGCAGAATGAAATAATCTTTTCCTTCCTGCTGGCCACAAAGTCTCTGGTGCTGAAAGATTTAAGTTCTGCTGCAGACATGTTTTAAACTATGTAAAAAAAAAACATACACTGCAATGCTGAAAAACACATCTACTCTTACTAATTGAGAAATCTAAGAGAGCAGAGAGCATCAAGATGGTCAGAGGAGGAAACATCAGAGAGTCAGCCACATGTTGGAGCCTCAGAACCAGAAGAACCAAAGATTAGCAGACAGTTAGTACAGTAATCATCTTTAATTTGTTTAGCTTGTCACTGGCAGTGGTTGACAAAGTGTTAGTTGTGTTTATGCAAACTCATGCTCTTTGCACAAGTTCTGGGTTTGTTTAGTCTCTGTCTTGTTCCATCAAGTTGAATGAATTGGTTGATGTACGGCACCCTGACTGTCATTGGTTCACTGCAGTTCCCCATGTGAAAATATGCAATCATGATGTTGACTGTTACTTTCACACATGATGTGTCTTGTAATAAATGGACAAATTAACAGAGCTATGACTTTGATTTTCATTGGAGTGGACTTTGAATGGGGGAGTTGGTCGGCCAGCATGACCCTCAGACTGGCTCTGTCCACATCACTACTGTACTGTGATGACAGATCGTGCACTGACAGGAGATGGTGGTGACATGAGCAGATCTACTAAGCTGTAATCCAGCAGCTCCATCAAGTTGATTTAAATTTTGAACATGTATGCCTCTTGACAGTATGCTGACAACTTTAAAATCCGATTCACCGCCTTAAAGCAAAAATTAAAACATTAATGCACAATCAACTGGAAAATGAAATAAGTTCACATTTGATGCACATCTCCAAAAGTCAGTTATGGTCAAATTGGCCTCCACAGGACCATAAATGTTTCTCATTATGGACTTTCCTCAGTATGAAGTACTTCTGGTGCACAATGCTTGAATGTAAAATTAAAATTAGTTTCAGCGATCAGAAGTCTGTGGATACACAGATGAGGCAAAAGGTTATGACCATATGAGGAGAGTGATGTCAGTCATCTCGAAACAACTACACACAATATGTCTGGGATATATTTCAGATGTTTAGTGAGGGATTGGCTCTTGGGGTTATTGTGTTGTGTGTGAAATGAGTAAGTGAGTCTGACAAGGGTCAAATCATTACAGCTACTTGACTGATCACTGCGCTCCTGTTCAGCTTTATTGAGCACCCACAGACAGTGACAATGAAGGCTCCTGTCTGGTCTGAATGGACAAAGGTGCTGCTGTGGCTATGGGATGAATGTGTCACAACACACAGGACTAACACCTTGCAGTAAAGGCTGCATATGTGCAGAGCAGAGTGTCCGTCATGATCAGCTAAAATGTGTGGTGATGCAGTACCTATTGAATTCTGGGGATGTCACAGAACAATACAATATGAACATGTGAAATATGATATTAGGCTACTGTTTATACAACCATATGAATTCATACATATGTTCATCATCCTACTTAATTAAAGAGTTGTTAACTGCTCCATCCAGGAATCAGCTATATGGGTGTGACGAAGGCCTCGTCACAATACAAAGGTGGCACATGGTGAAGCTGACACTTAGCTCTTAATAGTTCATATGACATAGCTCCCCACAGTTTTGGTGATGAGTGCACACACCACATTGGACTAATGTTCAAACATCATACACACATCCCCTACAGAAGCAGAAAAGAATCTCACTACACCAGTTCAGTTATCTTCAGTTATCTTTATTCAGCTTTATTCAGTCATGGTTTACCTGTGCTGCTGCTGCCACTCTGGTGCCTCCTCCTCTGTGCCTGGAGGTTGAAACCAGAGCAGCTGAAGCAGTCGCCTTATATCAGGCGTGGGCAACTATTCCACAAAGGGCCGGTGTGGCTGCAGGTTTTTGTTCCAACCAAGCAGCAGCACACCAGACTTAACTCATTTAATCAACTGATCTCAGTCTTCAGACAGCTGGTTGGAACAAAAACCCG
>OMNW01018430.1:5909-49862 GCA_900303245.1 Selene dorsalis | reverse complement strand
GGCCTCTTAGGCCCTGAACCCTGACTGACTTAATCTTAGTTTGGTGAGATATACAATAATGAGTCCAGTTTACAATACTTGTTACTGTTATAAAACAAAGTTTCTACCACAGGGAGTAAGAAGCTCAGACCTGCAAGCCTAGCATGATGGCATAGGAACAGTAGGCTGGACACTGATAATTCTCATGAATGTCAGGACAAATGATCTCTGGCCGTCCAAAGTTACTACAGCTGACTGGATACACTGGTGAAGTTGACTCTCACTCTGGTGGTCCTGAGGAAATCACACACGTTGAGATGATGTGCTGTACACATTTGACGTGAACGAACCTAAGTCATATACAGTCTATGGTCTGTAAGAGACCAGACTGAAACTCTGCTATTAACGTGATGGACCAGGCCGGGGACACAAGGGCCCAATTCCCTCCCTCCTCTCAGGCTCTGAACCCTGACTGACTTCAACAACATCAGCTGTAAGTGACTGAGTGTGAGAGCCTGAAAGGGTCCGGATGCTGTGATAGGAATGGGATAGTAGCAAGACCAGGACCACCAGAGATGGGACCCTACCGCAAGTGGGACGAGGACCAGAGCCAGGACCATGGGGCCGGGATCTTGCCGGAACCGGTGCCAGGACCACCCGAACCGGAGCCGGTAGCGGTACTAGGACCAGAACCAGGACCACCCGAACCGGAACCGGAAGAGGTACCCGACCACCAGAACCGAAACCAGTACCAGGACCTGGAACCGGGAGAAGGACCGGAAACGGGGACCGGGACCAGAACCGGGACCGGGAGCGAAACCGGCACCTGGACCGGGGCCGGGACCAGAACCGGGACCGGGACCGGGAGAGGAACAGGTATCGCGATAGTGTGTTGGTCATGTAAAGTGTAAGGAAAACAGAAGAACACCTCCTTAAAGCCGTTCACTTGTTATAAGATCACCTCAGACATATAGTGTACCAGGACTGAACAGGCCTTTGTGTGGCTAGTACTGTACTGACAGTACGGGGCAGCAGAGAGCAAAAAGTGTGTATCCAGGAAATACACACACAATAAGTTTTTCCACAAATTTTCCCATATTGGCATCTTTCTGACGGCCACTCTGAAACTTGGAGAAATGCATAAAAACAGCCTCTAGAAGCCTCCAGAAGCAACGAAAATATGGTGAGGACCGGCCTAAATGTCCTCACTTTACAAAATGGTCCTCACTCCAAAAGTTTAAAATTCACACTTGTCCTCACAATGATAGGGGTACACACACACACACACACAAACACTGCACCAAACTGGAAGAGGAGGAAGACACAGTAAATAACAACACATACAGTAAGTAAGAGTGCAGCAACAGGTCTGCGAGAACTTATGGGGGAAAAAAAGTAAGAAAGTAGTTTACCAGCTATGACCAAAAGCTGCCGTGAAAATGGTATCACAGAGCTTTTCATATGAAAAGACAGCTATCTGCATCACTACACAGAGTTCTGCGTGAGTGAGATTTAGTTGTTAACTTTATATCCAATAACATGTCACCAAAATGTTCATCTTGATCATTCCTTATGATAATGTATTATTGTCTGCTACAGCTGGAATCTGCTGGAGCAAGGCTAACGTTGGCTTCTTCTGGCTAACGTTAGCTTCTTCAGGCACATAGCAACAGCTCAGACAACAACATTAGCTGGCAGCCATCATTACAGTTCATCCATCCAACCATGCATCCATTAGCTATAACTGCCTGCTTAATTGCGCAGGGTCACAGAGGAGCTGGGGCCAAACAAGGTGGTGTTGCCTACATCCTGGACAGGTTGACAGGCTAAAAGAGGCTGAAAACCTCACACGCTCATCTTCAGTCTGTCAAAATATAACACTGACTTTTTAAATGAATATTCTCACATCCTTATCACCTTGTCGTCTGGCCCCTTGTTGGTAAGTATAAATCAGTGATTGCACACTGAATATATGGAGGTAATGCTGTGACACAATAACCTCTAAAATGTCATGTCTGCACTGTTGCTCCAGCTTTATTTTACCATAAAGGCATAAATGAATCAAGATAAATAGCATTGCAGTTGTTTTGTATTCTATGTTACTTATATTTTTATTTTTACCTTGTGTTACTATCAGAGCATGTTCAGTTTGGTCCATCTTTCTGCAGCCGTTTCATCTTAGGCAGCAGGTCATATGAAAAAGGAAGCCACATGACACCCACTTTGTTCCCACAGTTGCAGTAGCTTCTGCTACAACTCTCAAACTCTCACCATTACACCCCCACCACTCTAATAACTACTCGCCGTCTTTCTGCCCCTGTCAGACCATGAGCTATGCCTCCTCTTCAGGTTGACAGAAAGCAGTCATAAGCGCTCCTCTGCAAAGTTAAACTTTTCTCGGCTCTGTCTGAAGACATGACACTCTGAGGTTTTCCGATGGAGTGTAAATGTACCCTCACTAAGGTGGAGACTGGCGATATTAGGAACAATCAGTGCACTCTCTACCTCTCTACTGTGCTGTTGACTTGGCAGCGCTTCACTTCATCTTTGCTTCCTGAGAATGTCATGGGACTCCTGGTGTGGGTAAGAGTTCAGTTCCTCCTCTGGACTCTCAGTCACTTCCTGCTTTTTTGATAGGACACAGAGGTCACGACTCTTTCAATCAAACCCAGGTTAAGTGTCTACTGATCTGACTGAGCTCCTGTGTTATTTGCACTGGGGGAAAAAGACATGCTGTGATAACTGTTCAAACCTGCTCCGCCAGTGGCACCTTTTCAACGTGTCATGATTTGATTCCAAATACAGATGAGTTCAAACAAATGTCAACATTGTTAATACAGTAAAACAGCTGAACAGGCCAATCTCGTGTTTACAATGCCTGATTAAGCATTAACAACTACAGTGTATGCGGTTAGAGAGAAGGACAACCTGAACCCTCAGTTCTCAGCGTTGAGGTCACATTTCACTGTGATAAGCAATTTTTAATATCACATTTACCACACCTTGGCATGAATTTCACGAAAAGAGAACATAACATGATATGTTGGTGCTTTAGTTTATCTCTGTGTCCATTAACATCTTTCTGAATGTGAAGAAAAGGTAAAACTGCATTATTATAGACACTCAAGGTAACAACCAACAGCTGGGCGGAATGAACCCACCCAGTGTAACCACAAACACTGTGCCACCTTTGTTCTCCTGAGCTGATACTTTTCTGTCTCTTTCTTTCCATGCCAACTACGTAAACTCGCCTGGTTGAGGTGTTGGGAGTTGCCACTGCCAGAGCTAAAAGGTTATCTTGAATTCTCTATGGGAACTAATCCCGCAAAGTCTGAACACTGGTTTGCTTTGGCTATTGTTTCTACAGGGACAGGATACTCCCTCCCTCTCCCACACCCTCACCCATGAAGTTAAAAACTCCCCCAGAATCTCAAACTATTTAAAATGATCAGGCCAGATCCTGCAATATAAATACAGCTTCAATCATATGATTAATATCAACACTTCTGTTCAGAGCCACCTTTTTATATTCATATCCACAACTTCACTGATGGTACATAAACATCAATAGACCACATTTCAGTGCAGCCTCAAATAAAGGTCTTAACTTTTCTCACGACGTAATCCCTCTGCTCTTTTGCTCTTTATTGCTGTCTCCATCCAAAATGAAGAGCCAACATTCGGCTGGAAGAAAGGTCAGACATGTCCTCTGAGAGCCGGAGAAAGGCCCGAGGAAACCTCTAATTAAAGCAGAGGTAAACAAAAGAGTTTAAGGTGAAGTGGAGACTCCAAAAAACATTTCATCACCCTGTACATCACAAACTGACACCGACAATTTAGCAGTCCAACAACAGAAAACAACTTGCCAACATTAGCACCAGTTCTCACTAGATGTGACTTTTCATCTGTAAATTCGACAACTTCTGCAGCAGAGAATGAATGAAGGTTTTAAAACAAGGAATTGATCAATCTTCTCATGAGCTGTGTCCCAGTTCAGCAGCTGCAGCATTCGGAGGTGGCATTTGTCGGCTGATTACGTCACGGCGTTGGGACAAGGCCTGTCCCAATTCGAAGGTTCCTCCAAATGCAGCCGATAAATGAACAGGGCTCTGCTGGCCGCACAGCCCTGAGGTGAGGAGCAGAGGAGTCGGAAGCGTAAAAAAAGCCGCCACTTTCAAATGTTCAATATTAGGACTTTGATTACGTTTGGACGCAATCAGGAAATGCTCCGAAGGCTAGACCATCCCATTTACCAACGGTTGACATCGGAGGTACCTCCAAAGCCGTTGCCTCTGTAGACCGCGTAGGCTGGGTCCTCCGAAGGCTGCGGCCGCTGAATTGGGACACAGCTATTCAGTGAAATTAAATCTAGATTTTTGACTCATTCTGCACCTGAACACACTCGTGACATTCTTTCCTAACACTGTTGCAGAAGTTCTCACAGACCACCACTTCATCCCAAAACAGCTCCACTGAGTTTCAGTCTGGAGACTTACCTGCTCTTCTATAATATAAAAGCCACTGTCTAGTTCTGGTCATCTAATGTTTTTGGTCATTATCTTGCTGTGGGATGAACCCCTTATCAACCAGTTTCACAGTCTGACTGGGCTGATAGCATTCAACAGTTCCTCTTCTTGTAGCACAGTGCTGTCTTAATAATCCATAATACAAACAGAGGGTTTGTAAGTGACGGAAACAAGTTGGGGCACGTAGGAGTTATTTGAACCAACTTTCAACACTTCATTTACTTCTTTGCTGCAGAAGCTGTAAACTATTGACTCAACCGGAAATTTTATAACCCTGAAATCTACATTATTTTCAGCCTATGATTACCATGACTATATAATTATAACCTCTGCTATTCTTTGTACCATTTCAGGTTATTCTGGAAACTGTTGTCGTTCTGCCACTTGGATGGGTTTTACACCTCTAAAAGTATGTTTGATAGAAACTTGTTTTATGAATGACATTTTATCAGATCTGTGAAACCATGAGAAGGATGCTGAAGTACCCTTGGTTTCCCCCTCACTGCTGACGTTGGTCTCTTTCCTCTTTACCAGCTCACAGGATACAACTGCCATGGTTACAGTTCCAATATTCAAGGGTGTGCCTTGCACACATCAGTGGGTGAAACTACACTCAGAGGCACACCACCCAATAATGATGGAAACTCCCCTCTTTTTTTTTTACAAAGAGGATGAACTATTACGACATGGCATCCTGAAACCAATTGTTCTGACCTGTGCCAAATCCATTTTTGCTGACTCATGTTATCTCTTTGTTGCTGCGTTACTGTGACTAAACTACTGTAGGTGTAAGCCCGGGGAAAACAACAACAGCCAAAAAAAAAAAAACAAACACACACACACACACAACGGAATCATCAATAAATCTCTCAGTGAGATTCCAATAAAATTAGGAAAGCAGGAAGAATTTGTGCAGTCATTCACAAAATTATCTTGGCATCATCTCCACGTGTGGCATGCACGTAGCTTTGATGTCCTTCATCTTCAGCACAATGACCCCTCATTGCCTGCCTTAGATCCATGCCTCTATGGGAGTTCTGGGGGTGAAAGGAGACTTAGTAACATTGTGTCTTAAGTACTGTGAAAACTGCTGGTTTCTATGTGAAGCACTTGTGTTGTCTGCTTTAGCGCTGCAGGGGCTGTGGGCCCTGCATGTCTGGGCTGCTCTGCCTCTCAGTATGTAGACTACACAGCGCCAGCAACACTAAAGGCCAAAGCCTGGATTGAATTAATTTCTTTGGGAACCGAGTAACACTGTCAACATCGCTAAACTGTAAAAGTTTCGAGTTAGGATTTGTCCTTAATCACAACAATAGACTCTTGTGGACTTTACACAAACATGATCAATTGTTTTTAATGCATTAATTCTCAGTTGTGTTTGGGTGTGAACTAAAACCCAATGGGAGTGGATGATGTCATGGGAGTGGCTGCTGGGCTGAACATGGTGTGCGCCCCTGGATGCCTTCAGTAACACTTCCTTACTTTTTTAAAAGCACACAATGATGTAATAAGTGTGGAGGAATTATCAGGCAATCAGACCAAAAACAGTGCTGCATTAGAAATCACAAGGGGGGCAGTGATGGTGTGGGAAACCTGGAACAGACCCAAGAGACTGACAGTATTGTGGTAATACCATAAAAATGACATGGTCATTTACTGTGACGGTATCCTTGCATTGCAGTGCTACTGCACACCCTGGATCTGTACCATCATGACAGTAACCAAATTACTGCACCATTGTACCTCCATGGTACAACTGTAGCATGATACTGTACAGTTAAGTGATTCCATTGTGTAACAACACCTTGATGTTGTGCCACATGACTATACAATATCATTTGCAAGCCCATGGTACTGGAGAGTGACATTCAACAACAGTACGACACTAGATACTCCTGGGACTTTGCTGCTCATTAAAGCACCCTGCAAAGAGGTGTGCACTCCAGCAAGACTTTTAATTTGACACTCCAACAATCACCTTTACCTAAACTGTAGAATTACACTGTTCAAAATGTAAACGAGTCAGCAAGGGATATGTGCACTTCCACCTATTTAAATGGCTGATCAAGTGTGTTGATTTTCATATCGTCATTTTACAGTTACATGCAGTGGTACCAAGCCATTTCAATATTGTTAAGGTTAAATTGTCCAGGAGCTAAGCCATTAGATATTTTTTGGACTGCCACCTAAATGCAGTGGAGATGAAGTCAAGTGATTTTCTTGGCACTGAAAATCCAACAGCAGCCCCAGTCTCTCGCAATATTTTATTTGGGACTACTTTCTACTGAGGAACTAGTCTTTATCTGTTGAATGTAACTTCTGTGGTGATTGTTTCCTGACAGACTCATTGCTGTGTCAATGTTCAAATTTGAGTCAAGGTGGTGAGTAACTCCAGTCACCTCTGTGGTGCCAGGGTGGCAGCGGAAATCTCAAGAGACAGATATCACAGTTAGATAGATCAGTACATAGAGCATGCATTTGGGTGAACTAACCACAAACACAAGCGTATCTTTTCCCATCAGAGGGAAACTTCAATTCTTTTCCATTAGCAACAATAATGAAGAACCACTGAATGCTTGTTCATATGTGAGCAGGAGACCAGCAGCCAGCTGGGAAACACATCATGATCATATGTCATCTCATGCTCATATGCTACAGATGTTTTACCCAGGGCTCCAGGTGACAAAGTCATTAAGTTTTATGCACTTCTAATTATTGATAGTGATGAGTGCCACAGAGGATTGCCCTACACTGAGATGATATACGAGCAAGTTACGTGAAGGCCTGAGCCAAATACACCCCTCCTAAAGACCATCTGCCATGTCCTTTAATAGTTTTCAATTTAGTAATAACACAGCAATCCTGTCTGTAACGTGCTGTTTGAAATGACACCGGCTTTCATTACTTCATCGAACGGTACTCTGCATGAACCTTTTGAACTACCAACTGTTTTGGTTTTCTAGGCTTGGCTAGATGTCTATCCTTCCCCTGGAAGCCTTTGTGCTCTCCTTATACGACCTATTGGCAGTGTCACCTCAGGAGGGTTTTCCAGCACAGATCTGCTCCCTGGCACCAAACATTAGCCTGATGCACGAAATTTACTAAGACTTTTGGCACGTCAGCATGACTCACACTCTGAAAAACACCCTTTCACCCACAGTTAGAAAATAGTTTCCTTGTAACTTCAAAGCCGCCTCTGGGTTTTTGCATAAGGAAAAACATATTTGTGCAGCCGCCTCAGGAGTTTACCCAATTGTGGTACACAGAGTGAAGGCACTTTAAGGACAATATGCACGTCGCCCTATCAGACTGGTGCCAAGTCATTAAGAGAGGCATCAAAAACTACTTCTTCGGAAGGGCGGATCTTTAGCCATTGTTTTTTTTTCTAGGCGATACTGATGACAGGGTAATTATGCTTCATAAACGCTTCATAAAAAGTAAAACAAAGAGGAAAAAATAAATCCGCTCTGTAGAAAGACTGTCCTGATACCACATTTAAGTCATTATGTGATTGATGTAAAGCTCACATCACAAACTGAAGCCAGTGGCTAAGCATTCCAGCCTGGATCTCATTGAAAGGGGGGTGTCGCTGAGAGATCAGTCACAGCTTAAACTACACAGAACATTGCTTTGAGATATTTGACTTAGAAATACAGCACAATGTAATAGTTTGCCATCTGGCTTAAATGTTTGTACCACTGGTCTTTATTGGAGGCACTACAGTGGGAAATGACCCACTTCAGGAACGTGTTAGCAATGTCTCCAGGGCACGCAGACTATCTCCCACTCGTATAAGAAAGGATGAAAGGATCTTTTGTTGCACCAGAGAGTGGGCTCTAAGGTAACAGCTCTGGCCATGGAAGGACTTCTTAGCATCAGAAGTTTTCTCGTGAGAAATACCTGCAGGGATGCATGCAAATTTATGCCCTCAATGGTGAGTAATTGGAGGAATGACTCTACTTAGCAGGTGAGAAAAGGTAATGAGATGATATACTGTACAACAGAGGGAGGGCTGAGGGGGGAAACATCACCTGCAACTATAACCTGCAGCTCTCCCGGATAGAGAGTGAGGGAATGCAGCGTGGAACAGGTGATCAGATAATCCCCCTATCCCAGCGGGCGGCCTGGCAGCACACTCAGGTATTAGCAGGTACCTCTTTGATGGAGGCCGTCGCCTATCTCTCCTCTCTCAGCGATGAGAGGATAGATAGGTGACGAGGAGATTAAAAATCATGTCTCATAACAAAAGAGGTGGGAAAGATGGGAGCATTTAGTCTTTCTTACATTTCTCACCACATGTAAATGAATGCATGGGTGTGTGATAAGTGTGTCATTCAGCATTTTCAGCTTCAGCTTCTCTTTTTTTTTCCCCAAAAAGTGTATGATGATAAAAATGATTTCATGAACCAGCTCTAAGGTCTCATCTACCATTTGTGTGATGACACCAAAGGCTCCCCTACAAAAGCAGTGGGAAGTGACTGTGCAGCAAAAGTACAATATCCTGATAAAACAGAAATGTTACATTTGGAAGGTATAATGATTGCTTTGCCATTTCAAAGCAATGTCCAGCGGCTTCCTGAGCTTTTCCATGGAACCTTCCTTTACTGTATACCACACAAGTCCTGCTCAGACCTGCTATCAATATGAATTTCACTGATCCAATCACAGGTGGACAGCTCCCAGCTCCCAGACTGAGTGTCCACATTAGTCTCATATTGACCACTTGTGATGGTCAGTAGAGGACGACAGTGGAGTGACTGGTCCTTCACTGTGGCCCAGGACACATTTGCATTCGCCCTGTTCAAACAGTTTGGCCTCTAACTGTGGTCTGTGTGATTGAATGTCAAATGCATCTTCAGCGCATCTTGGTGTTTACACCTTCACTGTGACAGGATCACTGGTGATGCATGGCAGTGACAGGTCTGAACATGATTACAGGGCTTAACAGCACTTTAAAGGTAGAGTAGGAGATCCTGGAAAAAACGTTCGAACGAGCTACATTTTGAAAATACACAATTCAAAAGTCAAAGCCCTTTTCTTCAGACTTCTCTCCGAAGCCACGCCTCCAGAGCACAGGAATAATGTTCGTTGTCTGTCTCGTTGAATTTAGCAAGCCAGCATAAGGTCTGACTCTAGCGTTGTCTTTTCCATATCGTAAATGGTTGAAGACTTCGGGGGGGTAGGGGCAGAGGGGGGACGGAGGGGCAGATGGCAGTTTGATAGACGCATCACGATCCAATGAATTAGTCTGTGGCGTTAAAAATGATTAAATGGTGTTTTTACAGGATTGTCTGTTCCGCAGGCGACTGACATTTTTCATTATTGTGAAAAAGCATTTAATTAATTGGTTTCAAACGGGGTGTGAAGTGGATTTCAAGCAATGCAGTAAAAAATGCTTCAGAAAAAGATCTCCTCCTCTACCCTTAAAATGCTAACATTAGCATGCATGACAATGCTAATGTGCAGATGTTGAGCAGATAATGTCAACCATATGCACAACTGTATCATTCTAATATTAGGAAGCACTACCAACAAAGTAAAGCTGTTTAATACAGTCTGAGATCATTCAGTCTGAACTGCTTTTCACTTCAGTTTCCTCAGTCGGTCAAATTAGTTCAATATTTGACACAAAGGTCTTTCAGCTCATGCTCAGTTATAGGCTTTGTGTCCAATGTAAAAGTGTCAAAGCGAATTTTTTAAACAGAGCAAATTTGCTAAAAAGTTGATTCATCCCTCTCAAACAGCCAGATGTGTTTGTCTTTCTGCTCTGGGAGGACACACACTGCTGGCTGCTGTGCAGACTGGAAACATGTATATGTGGTGTCTCATGTCTGAGTTGGTGCTCCTGTTAACTGTCGAAGACTTTGTGCCACAGCTTCCCCCCCAGTGGAAAGCGGCAGTGTTTCTGGTTTAACGGCACCGTGCTGGGAAGTTGACAGGTCTGTTTAGACTGCTCGTGATCGGAAAGACAGTTGCTGCATGGGGTTCATCCGGGTGTTGTGTTTAGATCACTGCCGATCGGAGCCAGGGACAAGAAATACCAACCTGTACTGTAGAGTAAGAGTGAATGCAGATTGTCGCTTTCGCACTGCTGACAAACGCCAGATGTTCGCAGGTCTTTAACCAGTGTAAAATGGGCTCCTTAAGTTGTACTTAAAAAGATATGAGCTGAGAAGTCCAAAGAGCTAATCACGTTTCTTTCAAAATGTAATTTGACGAGGAAACCAATCAACAGTCAGCAGCCCCATCATATCAAATGAGAAGATATCACTTAGAATGGTTAGTTCAGAATCCTCGACTTTTCCTGAGTTTAATTAATGTGACAATAGTAAAACTGCACTGTACACACATTAAATTAATGATACTGATAACTGGTCAATTCCACTGAATTCCTCAACAATGTTTTGTTTTGTTTTTTGTAGTTTTTGCCAGAGGAAAAGTTAGGGAATCACCAAAAATTCAGATTCATCCTCTGGGGGCCACGAGTGTCTGTGCAAAATGTCTTTTATTATAATATTTAAGTATTAGAATATTTCAGTCTGGACCAACGTTGTGGGAGGACGCATATTATCCCAGAGAACCCACTAATACAGTGGAACAACAAATCATCATTATTTACACAGATTTAAACATAATGGTAACAAATTATGCTGGATGTAGACATTTGGATTTGGTAAATTATCAGTTCCCCTGCTCGGTCCTCACAAATCAAACTGAATACCACAACATTTCAAACATGCCCCAGTTATGAGTCGAACTATCATTTACTTGAGGTCTGTTACGTAAAAACCTTGGTCCCTCCTCCCCCTGTCAGGGAAGAAAAATTGCCTGTGGTTTATTAAAACAAACCCATCCATCCATTTTCAGCCTGAGCAAACAAACACTTTCAATTATCAGCAGAGGCTGTAGTGAGCGTGCTGCTCAGTGAACTCTGACCCAGCCTGATGTGACTGACACAACTCATGCTTGACAGAAGTCCTGCTCTGTCTCTTTGACCCATTTCTTCTTCTTCTCTCCCTTCTTTCTTCTCTCACTGCTTCTTTCTTATGTACATTCAGGCAAACACACACAGTCACAACCCCTCACAGAACTACCTCCTGTCGCACACACACACGCACACACACACACTCATTCGACCACTACCTGTATCTCACCCCTGGGGTTTCCTGCTGTGGCTATTTGCATCACAAGCAGCTTGTGGACACTGGTGGTCCATTGACAGGGAAATGTGCCTGTCTAAGGAAACGGTGTATTATTTACAGCATCACACAGAGATGGGTTAAAGTGTCTTTTCAGGAACAATTGCTATCCTTGGCATGAGGCAGTTTTTTTTTTCTTTCTTTTATTTGCAAAGTTGTTGGCCACTCCTCCTTCAAGTTGTTTGATTTATTTTCCGACTTCTACATAACAGATACCATCTCTCTTTTCTCTCACTGCTGCTGCTGCATGGTGAGTTTTATTTGAAGGGACAGTAAAGTGTAGTTTGCCCAGGAATGGGATGTTCTACTTATCAGACACCAGTTAGTGTGTAGCATGCAGTATTTTATATAGCCATGAAAAAGGGTTAGTGTTACTTGCAGAACTGCAGACTTAGCTGGTTTCTACCATGAATACTGTGCTGCAGGCTGCAAGAATGTCCAGAGCCTGTCAAAGGTGCAGACTTCATTCGGAATCAAAATGACAGTTACTACTGAGATAATGAGAGTTAAGCCTACAGCATCTAGTCCTGGCAAAAAAGATGTGTTGGCCAGTCCACTGCGATGGTCCAGAAAAGATCTCAACAGCTATTGAATGGACTGCAGTGAAATTTTGCACATTTCTGGCAACATATCCAAGTTAGTTTGGTGATCAGGTGTCTTTTCCCTCAGCATCAACATTAGATTTATATGTCTGACTTCAGGAACAGTTTCAAAAAGCAATTGGATGGATTCCCTTGGATTTTGGCATAAAAATTCATATTCCGCTCATGATGAATTGTACGTTGGTGATCCTTTGACTTTTCATCAAACACAACCATTATGTCAAAATTTCACTAATACTTTATGATCAAATTAATAAGCCTGCAACTTCAGCCATTGTTTACAAATGTAAACCAAAGCCAGAAGTAGCCAAAAATTGGCACCAATTTAAAACCATTTCATAAAACTTATCTGCCCCCCCAGACTGAAAACATTATGATTGGACAGTGGACAGACTGTCATGAGCACTGGGACGTTTCCTAGTAGCCTGAAGGTCTTCCTGCATCGACAGCCATCAATACAAATAATTATTCATGTTGATGAGTCATCTCATAATTCATTAACTCACTGACATAATTATAACCTACATTTACTTGCTAAAATGGCTAAAAAATAATGACTGCATATTTTACATATACATACTAGATCAACAAAGAGGCTTAGCGTAAAATAATTGTGGGTGACCTGGGATGGAGTCAAATTCTTGGCCTGATTTATTGTTTTGGTGCAGCCCCTGTCACAGTTGTTTTCTTGACCTCCAAAGCAAAACAGAAATCTCAGGTAAACTGTTACAACTGCTGCAAGCTCTTCGAAAAACTTTGACCGTGGCAGGTTAGGTGAGTTAGAGCTGATGAAATGCCACTGTTTGATCCAGACTGACAGGGAGATGGAGGAGGGGAAAATGAATAAACCAGACTGAAATACTCCAGCCTCACACTGTTGTTCCCAGGAGAGCAACCAAGCAAAAGGAATAACTGATAAAAACAGAGGAGAAACAGGCAGAGAAACTTTGGGCTCTGAATTATTGAGGCTTCTTGAGGTTTTAGTGTATGCACAGGATTGTGTTTATGCACAGAGACCTCATGAATGAATGCACATACGCAGGATTGTAGGAACACATGGACTCTGTCTGCTCGCCTTATATTCAAATCCCTTGTCATCCAGTAATGCCTTCAGTTTTTCATCTCATTCAGTGCCACACCCGTGGCTCATACATGACGAGATGAAGTTAATAATAGTCAGTTTGATCGTGACCTCCATCCTGTGATAGTTCACCAGGCACGAGGAGCCAACGCTTTCATTTCTGATGCTTTGAGTCGGATTTCTGAGGTGGCGTGGCCTTCACACAGCACCATGTGGGGAGTAATAGAAATTGGTGTTGAGTATGTGGTATCCATGGTGACCACCCCATAGTTAAAGGCAGGGATCCTCTGCCAGCATTGTGTGTCTAGACCATGTAAGTATCTCCAGTTGGGTGAAGCAAGTCTGGCGCTTCTCGCTTTCATGTGCTAGATCAGAGCCATGCTAATGTTACTTTTAGTGGTATTAGCAGCACTCAGTTCAGCCTTCATTTAATTGTCATGTGCTCATAGCAACCGAGGATTGTGAATAACACTGCTGGCTTTTTTATTTGTTTGGTAAGAGCGATGCCAAAAACCAGCACTGAGCCCCTGAACCTGCTGCCTTTTAATTATGATTTTCAGACACAAATTTAGAACTGGAAGTTCATTATTTTTCCTGCGATTTGACCAGTAACATTAGCTTCACTGGAAGCTGCTGACGTCAAATGAAAGCAGAGTTTATTGTGTTTTTTTTTTTTTTTTCTAAATTATGTATTCATTCAGCAGCTATTTCACTCACCAGTGATCCAGGCGTTTTTACAGAGTTTTACATATAAGCCCACAGCAATTCACAAATTCTCCAACTGACCGATGCTGGCTGCTGCAAGACCGCACTTAAATGTGAATTATTAATGCCAGATCTAAATATATGTATTAATGCAGAGAAGGTAGGTAAAAAGAAATCATCCACATTTAAAAGAGAAATCAAACTTTCATAGCTCTAATAAATGGCTGCAGCATTAGGGGCTATCTGGGTCAGGGTTATGGGTTTATGGGTATTTATAAATGTCCGCATGCACATTCCTGATCTGATACACACCAACAGACCTGCTCTACTAATCACACCGTGCACTCGGGGCTCAGTACATGACATGAAAACACAGGCTCAAAAAGGAGGGGATACACTTAACCTGAAGGTTTTCAGTCCAACACATAATCTGTGGATTACTTTGAACACTTTATACAACACACGAGAGTCCTTCTAATAATGATAATTTACTGCTTGTGTCTCGCAGAGTGCTCATAAACAGTTATTATTCACCACCCTGTCATCTCAGCAACCTGTTTAACACTCGGTCTGACCGTGAGCAAACATGTCCAACACATACGTAAGCACAGTGTAAGGTACTATCAGGACACATAAAGACACAGTGGATTTTCAGTATCAGGATGCGTCATATCTGTCTTATATCTGTTAGTTTCTGTTGGTGATAAAGACGTCAACTGAAATGAAAAGTTGATGATGTGTGAACACATACATATACAATTTAACAGATATTAGAAATTGAGTCACGGACACATGACGGTGTCGATAAAAATATAATCAGATTATTTCCACTTCTCTCTCAGTTGGACAGTAGCAGAAATGTAATACTTATTGTAGATTAATTCAGTCCGTCTCTCAGGGCAGCATCAGTTCACAGGGTTCAAAGTAAGAGCCCAGCCAAAAGTCTCATATAATAAAACGTAATCTGTTTTGGTTACAGTCGCTTAATGTTGTGGTTTTATTCCAAATATACATAAGTCTTTTGCTGCCAAGAAAACTGACAGAACACAACTGCTACTTATCGCGTGAAAACACAACGAAAGCAACAACTCCCCTGGGGATTTGAGGAAAAAGAGGGAAAGGCCAACGTCCAAGTCTGAGCTGGACGAACACTGGAGCACCTGTTTACGTCTGCAGGCTGAGTTTCTCATCTCTTACAACCTTAAGTCATAACAGCCTGTCACAGTGTGTTGTCACCTAGTCGACTGCCGATAACTAATACTAACATTACAATCATTATTATCAACAAACAAGGCACAAAGTGTGCTAGACAGTAAATGAACAAAAGTTTTGAATATGATGACTGAACTATTAAAAGTGCCATATTGTATAAATTTAGACTTCCATGTTTTTATTATTATTACAGAGCACCACTATCAGCCATGTCCTATAAGCCCCACCCATCTGAACCCATCATCGGCCTATATTTTGTGTGTTTACCCAAAATCTGCTATGGTTTTATTTGATTGCTCAGGAAATATTCATCCA
This sequence comes from Selene dorsalis, assembly GCA_900303245.1. Taxonomy (NCBI): domain Eukaryota; kingdom Metazoa; phylum Chordata; class Actinopteri; order Carangiformes; family Carangidae; genus Selene; species Selene dorsalis. Next base: position 34,243 of record OMNW01018430.1, on the reverse strand, counting down.
ATCTGATAAAAAGCACTATGGGACCTTGATGCTAAATGTAAAATAATTCAGATTTAGATACATTTTCTTATATTAAAGGGTATTATTTGTGCACTTTTATACTGATCAAAAAACTAATGTAGACCCGTTTCAGGTAAATCCTACACACACTCTGTGAAACTCTGGCATTTAGGATGTGTTGAAAGATTTAACTTCTATATTTTCCAGCAGATGTTGTCATGTCATAAAAATTATGTATTAATTACATGTGCATGGCCTGTAAAAAGTCGTTAAGATGATGTGGGGCCAGTGGCTAACCAGACCCAGGACACAGTAAATATATTATTTCATGGCCAGTGCTTAAAGTTTAGAGTAATTTAAGGAAGTATTACTGCTCATTAATTAACTGAGAGATGAGAAAAGCCTGTAAACGTGTGTTTCCTAACTACATTATGTCTAAGTCCAGCAGAGAGTAAAACGGAGAAGTTACATATTATATGAGACAAGCATCTGTAGACTAGGAGGGGGTCTCTTCTGATAAGCATTTACCACCTGTTCCCCAGAGCCAAAGATCCTGGCACTTGATAGCATCTCAATCAACATGGCACAGTTGGTATTTGGCAGCAATATCGAGTGACAGATAATCACCTCATTGTGCTGCGTCCATGTCCTGCCACTGCTCAATACCAGAGCTGGACAGGAATCAACCAACCAGCAGTGACCCTTAATGAAATACTGTACCCCAGCGTCCCTCTGCTGAGCCAAGTCAGGTATCTCATCAACTATCTGGTTGTGCGGCATTCGGAGCAGGTGGGCAGCCTTGTTGCAGATGCTGACTGACATCCCCTTTCATCTTAGGGTCAGACCTGCTCTTTCTTTTATGGGCCTCAGCCTCACGAAGAGATAGAGGGAGGGAGAGAGAGCTGCACAAAAGGAGACAGTGAGTCACTAATATCTGCTGTAGCACATCAGACAAGCACAAGATGTTTTTATTACAGGGTTTTGGCTCAGACAGACGAACAATACACGCTTCAGAAAACATGTGACGATGACAGAACGGGACAAACTGTATTGTATTGATCTAACAATGATTTATGAACGTGCTAAAATGCTGTTTGCAATGGGACTATTCGTGGTATCTGGGGCAGTCTGGGGTTATGACCCATCACATGCATTTGCACACAGACCGACGTGTTTTCCCACACACTGACCCTGTGGTTGGCACACATGTTACAGTGTTTTATCGTGGCGTCTGAAAGCCAGGAGACAGCTGTGGAGCAGCAACAGCTCCGTCGCACAGCGGGACAGTAACATGGACAACTGACAAGTAACAACAAGTAGCTCCACACAAATCATGAAAAGACATAATTTATGTTTTGTTTATTCTGCATTTGGATGGAGCCAATTTAAACACTGATACTGATTAAATTATCAGTGAAATTAAAAGTCCTTTTGTTTTTGCAAATGTCCATAAAAAGATACTCTCTCAGACATCTCTGTTGAGCTAGTCAGAGGAGAGGCTCTGAGCCTTAGATACAGACAACAACTATTAAATAAAGCTATTGCCTTGTCTCCATGTCAGAGTAAGATGTTGTGGTGAAAACAGGCTTTTGAAAGCACACAAAAATGCATTAACAGTATTATCGATAACCTCTGGAGGGCGGTCAGGCCATAGCAGGTAATAATCTGAGGCCAGAACAACCACTTCTCTCTGACCTCCCTGGCCTCTCTCCACAAGCTGCTCTGTAATTACCTTGACCTGCGGATTCCCACCGGCTCCACCCTTCACACTTCAAAAGGCAGCATCCCTCACACCTTGGCTCTGAAGATGAATACAGCTGTTACGATATCATCTGAGGCAAACACCTCAAAAAGGTCAAATTCCTACTTTTCGCTGGACTTTGTGAGCTTTTCCTGCCTCTTCAGATAATACCATTTTTTGTCTACTTTTCATCTGTTTAAGTGTGCAGCGAGAGCACGGGATAACCGGGTTGACTGGTTTCTGAGAATACAAACCTTTTAGAAACCTGAACACTCAGCCTGCTAGAGATTTACCACACAAAAATGTTTCTTCTACCCAGGCTAACTAACCTGCAGCCCTTTGAACCTTTACAGATTAAACCACAGTAGCTACTGTACCGTGCATGGCCATAACTTGTACAGGTTAAACTGTAACCCCTCAACTACATCAGCGACGGAAGCCATTGTATTCAAAGTCAAAGCTGGGTGCTACACTTCACCTGCTGAGGTTTCCAGTTGAATGGACAGCTGCACAGCTGCACAGCTTTGTAACAAAGGAGTCGAGCTGTGAGAAATGCGAATGTTTTTTAAAAATACAATATACATCTATCTCAACAATGGTGAATAAATTCATTTCATTTGGTTTCTTATGTACCTGTTATGCTCCAGTTGACAATCTGATAACTTTTTGTGAAACTTTGAAATGATCATTAATCATAGAGATTTCCATCATGTCAAAAACAAGTTTTGATATTATTCATGGCTAACCTGACACACATTAGTTACTGATTACTGTTGGAGTCCACCACTCTCAGGCAGGATCCAAAAGATGTTTGTGGTGTGATACAAATTTCCAGGAAATTATGCACCCAGGTGGCACATTGCACATATTTAATATGCACTCACATTTTTCTTCAGTCTTGTTGACTGAGCTGAGTCTGATTTCTCTGCCGAGCAGATGCTCAGAGTTTCCTGTCCCCAGTGATCGATATTATCTTTAATGTTATAAAAATTATTTGGACGTTCACAACTGAACCATCATGGAATCAAGCAGAATCTGCAGTCTTATCTTTTTTACATTTACAGTCAATTTAAAGAGCCAAATTAAGGTTGTCCATTGAAATACTGTAAAATTTGACTTCAGAAAAATATCTCGACTACAGAAGAGACACCATTGTTGCTGATCCAAATCCTCCTCCTGATCTTCCCCCGTCTCCCTCTCACTCTGACGGTCATTCTGCATTCACATTTCATGATGTTGTTCAAAGAAAACAGAAACATATTTACAGTCCTCTGTATATGAATTTGAAAGATTTAATGACTCGTTTTAAGTGATGTTCCTTTGTTACTCTCATTCACTCACAAAACAAGCTCATAATTACTGAACCCACACGACTCAGTGGGAAAAGAAAAGAAAGAAAAAAGAGAGAGACCGCCCGCTTCCTCCCTGATTTTCCATTCTTCCTCAGCTGGTTGATTATCCCAACAAGCCCAAAAACCTTGTCTGCTTTCGCTTATGACAGCCCATTACTGCTAGGCTTAGCATGAGCCTTGTTCAAAGCAGAGAGGATTAGAGGATAATTAAAACGAACAAGCTGATGTCATCTAAACTTACTTGTTTGGCAGAGGGCACCGGCTAAGACTGTTGTATTGAATCTCCTTATTCACCCATATTCCTGGGCACAATTAGAAGCCACACTTGTTCCACAAGGGAAGTTGTACAGGATACTGTGGTGGCTGGCTTCGGTCCCTCTGCACTGAAATACTTAACATCCTCTCCTGAAACAATGTGGGCAGAGCAGTGGTTGGTAGAAATTAGCGTTTGGTTTCAGAGTGAAATATCTAATGGCCAGTAAAAGATAATATGAGAGTGCAGAAATTCCACCTCCTTCTATGCAAGCCTCGGCTGTAAGTCACTGTCTTCAGGTAAAATACCAGTTGTCGTTGTGTAATAAAACGTGAGGACCTTTCTTGTAATTTGTAGTGACCTTACCTTGAACTCAGCTTGAAAGCATCATTAAATACAGATGTGCATGTGGTGACGGGGCAACAACTGCTGAGTAAAGTTATGAGCAATATTACAAGGCGTGTGATTCACAAACAGGCCTAACACCAGGACTCTCCTGCACAGAGGAACCTCTGAAAACAGTCATATGTGAATATGATTTGGTTCATTGCACCTTAATAATTTGACGGTGCACAATATAAGCAAAAAAAAATTCAATCTCCACAACTCTCAAATAAATAAATGAATGGCAATAAGGTCATGGTTGTTCGCAGTTATGTGTCAAGTTAAAGGTCATTGACTTGAGAGGCTTGGGATCAGATCAAACAACAGTGGTGAAGGGAAGTGCCCTTTTTTCAGCATGTGACAACATTTCACCATCACTTTGGCTGATGCACCGCAGGGTCTGCAACAAACAGACCTCACTTTATTCCCAGCTTCCTTCATACTGATTAAAGTCTGACGCCCGTGACCTCCAACATTTCGGGCCACCCGAGGAACTTTGTCCATGAATCATATGAAAAACAGAAGTCAAAAGGACAAGATAAGGGCGTACAAGGGCAAAGATCTCCATACGAGGGTGGTGCTACAGTATGCAGTGTATGGCGTTACATTCATGAGTTAATAAGTGGAAGCATTTAGTCATAGTATTACTGGTTTCCGTATGCCATGTGGTGAGAAAATCATCTTTGTGCAAGAGTATACGTCAAAGGATATGGTGAAACCATGTATTTCTGTCACTTCTCATGAAATCTTCTTCTTCTGCATCAAAAGGTCTTTGTTGGGCAAAATGTGCATTTCACATCTTTAATGATTACTTTTTCTAGGAGCCAATGAACTCAGTTGCACAGACGGAGAAGGAAAGTTGAAGAGTGAGATGAAAAGAGATTTAAATAATGCTGTAGTCACTGCAAGTGCTCATCAAAGAAATAAGCTGTCTGTGAACATTTTACTCATGCATTCAGTGTCGGTGTATCTGAGATGTTTTATACAATGCTAAATTAGGTTTCTGGCAAGTCACAGAGCCAGATTCAATACGTACCGCACTGGAAACTATAACTGTGGTGAAAGACAACAAGTCCTGTAACGCCAGCAAAGGTTTGTAACAGTGCAGAGCAATGAACATAAAGTGTAGCAAAAGGCAACAGGTTCAAAATGATTTACACGTGTGGGATCAAATACATAGATCAAAAATTAAGAGCTGAAGCGAGCCATTACTCTCTTGTAATAAATGCTTTTACAGGAGTAATCTGATACCAAATCCCTTTATCTCAATTAGCTTTCCCCTCTAAATCTTTACTGATAGAGAAGCATTTATTTTCCTGCTTCCCCCCGGGGAATCAGAAGCAGATGTAAAGAAACACCACTGCTGGCAAAACAACGCAGCGTGATTAGGAAGGGGGTGAATGACCACATTAGGGGCCCCAAAAAACCTATAAATGGACACTCTGCATTCAGAGTCACTGATGAATGAAATAAAAAGGTGGAGAACAGGCAACATTGTGTGATCCAGAGCAGAGGTCCAACCGCTCCACGCCAGCAGACTCAATGGAGCTTTTTAAAGGAGTGAACTCTGAGAGAGTGCCAGGTCAGGATGAGGAGACGGGTGGAAAAACAGCTCTGATGGCGAAGGCCTGACCCAGCATGCAGATGAGTTAGCCTCTACATCCCACTTTCAGCAGGGAATAAGCATGAATTCCGCACCGTGTGACCTGAAAGATGAGCTAGGAGCAGCTTTCTGTGTTTTACATTCACAGAAAAGGTTGTTGCATTCTTTCTGCTTCATCGTATTACAGTGCAGCGGATATCTGCCTTTTAGACGTTGACCTCTGGCTGCAGTCTGTACTGTTAAACTCGGTGGAGGTGGCGCAGAGCTTGGCTGACTCCAGTGTAACCTGGTGGCAGCTGAATGCGCAGTGACAGGCTTCGGACCCTGTTCTCCAGCCCCTCAGCTTGTGCACACAAGCCTCCACTGGAGACTTGTCAAGCCCGAGGGTCTGGTTAATGCACTCACCTACATACACATGCAGAAAACACACACACACAAAGACCTTTTCACTGAAACTAAATCATTTACCATCTTTGTCACGTTAAACGAATCGCCAAGTTTCCCATACCACCCCTGGAAATATTTGCAAAGGCTTTCATATCAAGTGTTCTACTAAATAATGCATATTTCAATCATGCACGGGTTAATAACATTCCCAGAACAAACTGAAACTGAGGAGTCTCAGTTATTATCCACAGTTGCCTATATGAGACACCATGTGGGCTTCAGGGTCACCCTGGTTTATTGGGTTACTCATATTTTCACAGGTTAATTATAATAACTATAATGAAAATGAGTTAACAGATGGCACACAAAAAAAACTCGAGCAGTCAGACAATCAGACACTCAGGGAAGTAAAACAGCTGTAATGACAGACTCTGATTCCACAGTGGCTCTGGACTCCTGATCTTTGTCAAATGAAGACGAATAGAGTTTTAACTGTCAGCTAAACTTTGCATTACCATGTGGGTGTGCGCATGTTCAACAAGCACAAGAAAACTTACAAGAAGACACACTCAGGACTTGTTATCTTTACCCATCATCTCTCCACTCTTATCGGTCAGGTGTAATCATGAAACCAAAACAACTCAAGAGTGAATCCGAGGCACGCTAGTGTGTTCTCGGTGCTCTGCAGTTACCTCCACTGGGTCCACGGTCACACTGTTTTGCAGTTGACAGCTTATGCTTTTAGTCTTTTTAATTATAGTACAATTTGAGTACAGGATGTTTTATTACTTCCGTTCCTTATAAAAAAGACAAAGCTGTGAAAGTGGAAAAAATGATAGAATATTTTCAATATTTACTTGTGATTTGTGTATGATTGGGAATTCAGATCTATGTGGGACTGAGAAGATCATCACATGCAGTAACATAGCAGTGACCAGCACAGACACAGATGCCGTTGAGCTGCAGCTACGCAGACTGGTTAAATGGATCTGTCTCCAGCTCAGCCCCAGGTTGGTGCTCCTGAAAGTGTCGGAGCCTCCATGTGAGAAGCTGTGTTCAGCTCTACAAGATGCCACAGCGGGGAAAAGGGTTCACCTGTGGGTCGGGTGAAGCCGAAAAATACCCATGACTGCTGCAGAGTCATTTGACCTGGCACGCTGATTGTAGAGGATGTTAGGAAGTTTTCTTTTTTTGTTCAATGTAAAACAAGCTCCAGAGAGGCTGATTGGCAAGATCACCAATGAAGTGTCAGCTTCAGTGTTTAGGTCATACATTCCTTATGATTGTGAAAGAAACTTGTGCATTGCAGCACGATGAACCCGATCCCCTGAGCTTCACTTTAAAACCTTAATCATTAACAGTGAGGGAATCAAATCTCCATATTCAGGGTTCTTGAACTTGTTCAGCCCACACTGAATGAATTTGGACTCATCCTGCCACTTTATTAAAACCAGTTGCTGCTCTCATGATACAGGGACTCATAATAAGCCTGTCCTGTTTACCCTGTGGGTTTTTATTACCTAGGGTACTGGGAATAAAATCAGAATCAGATTTAAGTTAAGTTTTAATACTTGTTTCTCCTATTTTGGACAGGTCAGGTACTGCAGCTATGCTGAAATAATGGCTTCTTGATTTCAGGTTTAGGTCGAGAACAACCAACTTCTTATTTCTAGTCGGCAATGATCCGTTTCATCGGTGGCAGAAGAAAAATCACCCATTGGTTTGCTAGCTAAACAAGCATACATTTACATGAAGGTAAACAAAGAAAAAGAAGGAGGCCGTTTAAAATTATCCTAAACACTGTTCACATCCAGGACTGGGAAAATACTTCAAGAGTAATGCAAGATCTTTACCTTTATAAAGTTTAAATTATTCAGTTATTACTAACAGCTTCAGAGTAATTGTGATGGTTTGATGACTTGTAACGGGGAGAATGGAGGCTCTCTGCCTTCCACCTAGTGTCTCTTGGCCGAAAACCAACCTTGCAAGATTAATGCCTCCGCCCCAGCGTCCCAGGTCTGGTCTCGGCAGCACCACAACATGTAATACGTAATCTCTTGTTTATGTTTACAGATTAGACTACACAAATATACACATCGTAACACGCATAACGTCATCCACCGCTCCACAGAATGCCGTCAGGTTCGTTGAAAACAAATGCACATGGCCGGGGGAGGAGGGTTAGCAAAACAGTGAAAAAGCGACTGCATTTGCATAGTTCCCCTTTAACTCAGACTAATGTTTAACTTAACCTGTGTCCTCGCAAACAAAGGCAGTTAGTATTCATTAGACATGCACCTTGACTTTGTATGTTGCACAGTAACAACACTGTGTGTTTGTCTGGACCAGGGGTCGGCAACCTGCGGCTCCGGAGCCACATGCGGCTCTTTCCTGATCTGGATACACTGTGCAGTGAAGTTCAGGGGCAGAAATCACATTAACCAGGTGAGAGAAATAATTTAATGAGCTATTATTTAGAAAATATATATTTCTATATCGGACCTTGAACTGATCAAATTGTGTTTCATATTCAGGTTGATGGTTGGCTGATGTCCACATGTTTAATCATTGCTGCAGTCTATGGATATTACTTGGACTGAGATATTCTTCTGCTTACATCGAAAAGAAAGTAATGTGACAAAATTGAGTTTGCACATGACAGCAACAATGTTACATGGACATGACTATGACTGAGGCATGCTGTTCTGCTCTTTTGGTTTGTTGTTATTCCTGTGTTTGGATACGCCTGTGCATGTTTTTTTGAATGCTTCAGTCACCTGGGGGGGGTTGCCAGTCTCTGGCACTGTTATTTTGGGGGTCACAGGCTGAAAAGTTTGGGAACCCCTGAGCTGAAGAACAGTCCCTCCTGGCACTTGAGTAAGCCCACTGCTACTAAATGCTAATGTTTGCCAAATGTCTGGTTAAAGCAAATAAGCAATCCACCTCTGTTTTAAGTCACACTATGTAAAAAAAAAAACCCTGTAATTCCAGCCTGGGTGGGTGAATGAGCAAAACACATCTCCATCTGTGTGTGTCTCCTGTGTGACTGCTTGGAGTTTACACCCATCATACCCTGTTAATTACCTGCATGTCTCCGGAGCCTCTCGTTACATCCCCGGCGATAACTGGCATTAAACGACCGTACTCCATATATTGATCTTATCTTTTAATCGCCTTAATTGCCTGTATTGCTTTGAGGATTACCTGGCTTGTGATGAGCCTTAATCTCTGACTTCAAAACAAAAGACAGACATATGTAAAACAATGGCTGATATAAAAGAGCGGAGGCTTCACCCTCGCTGTGGGTTGAGGCATCTTCATGCGAGTTCTCCGCACGGAATGCCAAGTGGCTGCTGGGAAAACCTTTGTTGTGCCATGATGGGGAATAGGGGTATTTGACTTAGATCTCCTTGATTGCTTGTGGGCTGTGGGTACACACCTTTTGCTGCAGTGCTCAATAGTTTTCTTCAGAGAGATGCATGGACCTGCATTGCCGTCAGCATGAGCATTAATAATTTCTCCGCTCCATAACTCTGAAATCATAGGGTCTAAAATGAGAAGATTAAAAAAAGACGTATTTCAAGGTGGTGATATTTACTCTCCAGATGGCTCCATTGTTTATTTCCTTATCTACCTAATACGAAAAAAAATTTCGAAAGGTATAATTTAAACCCTTTTGAATGATTTGTCACTTGTGTACTCTGCTGTGAGCGGTGGAGCTGACCCCAGTCTGTCACAGACACTGATGCAGACACACAGGGGGCCCAGCCTTATCATTACTGTGAGAATGTGGAGGTCCTCGCAGATAGAGATGTCATCTCCAGCCTTTTGTTTGGATGGTTTTACACTTTTATCACTCGCACATGGAGCCTGTCTGACCAGCCCACTCACGCACAGTCTGCAGGCCTCCCGTACCCTCACTGCCTCTGGGTTTCCTGCCTCGGGAGCCATAACTGTATGTCAGTCACAGGGGTCGTATGACCACAAGGTTTTTGCCACACAGTACATCATCTTTACAGCTCACTTTTTGTTTTGTTTCTGTAACATCTGCTTTTCATCAGACAACTGTTTGCACATGATTTTTCACAGGCTTTCGCAGTATCAGGTCTCCATTCAAAATCTGTAAATGGCTTGTCACTTAACAGAGTATCAGGTGAAAATAGAATTTGTATGCGGCGCATGATTGAAGATGTGGGGTTCATAACAAACTGCTGATGAAGTGTCATTCCCAAGCAGGAAGAAACATGAAAATGGTCCTGAAACATTGTGCTTGAAGTTACAGGATATTACATGTCTGTTTCTTATTAGCTATTAATACATGTGTGAAGAAGGTTATTGATATGCAAACATCACTGTGGGCAAGTTTAGGACAGGAATTAAAATCATCTAAATTTACATTTATTCAGCTGCATTCGTTTTGGGCTGTGTGTGCGCGTGTGTGTTATTGTGTCGAACTCTGCTTTTAAATCACAGTGCAGCACCTACACACATCCGAGTGTGTTATTTCTGTAAAATTGACAAAGAAAACCAATTCAAGATCAATTTAATACTTGAAATATTAAGTTATAAAAACAGTAAGAAAACTCATGAAATATTGTTGACATATGCCAATGTGTGATCGTTCTGATAATTGTCAATCAGCACAACCCGACACTAAAGTTAGTAAAATGATGGAGATATCAAAGTCTACACCTAGTTTTAAAGCAATCAATCCAAATGTAAAACATGGAAATCCATTTAACAGTTTCCATTTAACTCTGTTGAAGTTAGAGTGAAATGGCTTGAACGAAATATCAACATTCGTGGTGTTAGAGGAGAATTTAGGGGAACGAAAATGCCAGAAGCATATTTTGCTTTAATTTTCTTGCTCAACGTGGATTAATGTCAGTTAAACAATAACCACAACATCACAATGGCAGAGCAGATAGAAGCTATTTTCATTCTTCAATCAACACCAAACACTGACGTATGCATTTTTCACTCGATGCATCACAAGTTATCTGGACCTGACATCCTTGCAATAATACACCAGGTCACCCAACTTTCATTCTGCCCACCAGATTTCATTTTAAGTCCATGTAGGGATACCACTCACAGCCTTGTCTATAGCCCCGAGACTTGCAAAATGCAGTGGTGATAACACAGCGCTGATAAATCCAGCACTGATTGAAAACACTGAACCCTACACCTCTGGTTGTTGTCTGGAAATGGAGAACCAGGGAGCTCATTTGGCTGACCTTTCCCATCATTAATCAAGCAGGCCAGGCATGACTGTGTGCGCCTGACGTGCCACCCCAAACAACACTATGTTAAATGTAAGCCTTCAAATACTACGCTGACAATTTTCTAATCAATGTTAGCATGTTAATGAGATATGGGTAAGCCAAAAGGTCACTCCTGTCCAGGCAGCGGGTGATGTCTGTTTAACATGAGCTCTGGAAAACTGCACTTTTAACAACATAAGATGTTTTGATTTTTTTAATCAATTATGTCATCCTACATCAATGTTGGCCCTGAGAAGGTTTTGATATTGAATATTCAGTTAATAGGTCAACTACATTACTCTAAAATAGGACACAGAGATCATTTGGAAACTATACCACATTTCTATGATGAGTGTGTTTGGTCAGCCAGAGTGTTACTCTGGAGAGTGGATTCTGTGGTCACATGTACATGATCTGGTTGCATCTGCTGAAACAGGTCCAGACTGCACATAGAACAGGACGGTTCACCGGCAGCTCCCCTTTCTTTTGGTGTATTTTCAAACTGCCATACTTGGAAAGTAACCGATGGCCTCCTTCCTATCCGTACACCTTCACAAAGCGCTTTGCATCTGCCCTTGGGCCATCATGGACAGAGTACCAACCACCATCCCGGGTAACATGAGAGGCGTCCACTTGGCCACGCTAGAGAAGCTTAAGTGGTGAGGTTATAAGAGGCATCCCACGTCACCTAACGGGGGACATCATGCAGGGCAAGACAGACAAGAGAGCGGGGCGACGCCATCAAGATCAGGGCGGCTCGTTCTGAAGAAGCAGCAGCCGGCTGCCGGCAAGGAGATTGGGTTTCCCTACAACTTGTTGCCTGGTGCTAAATAAACGCTGGCATGTTGTGTGGAGACACCCTACACCCTGGCTGAAAGGGTTGCTCACCCAGAGTTGTTCACAGCACCCGATTTCTGACCCTCTCTTTGCCCTTTTAACCCCTTCTTTCCCTTTTCACTTTGGGACCCATCATCCTGCTCCTGTCAGCTCTGACCTGCCAACAATTACTTGCTAACTGGTAGGGTATGGTTGCCTGTCACTAACAAGGCTGTAGCTCAGAAACACAAAGGTACTGTGTATGTGCTGGAATCTGCAGCTCAGTGTTGAGGATCCAACATGAAAATTCAAATTCACTGCAAATTTTCTGCCTGCTGTGCACAAGCACACTATTGACCCTCCTCCCTACTGCACCGCTCCGCTTCACGACTCAAGGCCAACTCCAGACAGCACACACACACACACACACACAGACACAGACACACATACGCACACAAGGATGTGCGAGATTCTCCTGATTCACAACTCCAAGGATATACTCTCATATTTTTCTCCTGCTTTTCCAAAACCATTTCACGGAGAAAAGGCCCGCCCGGTCCTGCAGACCTCACTAACTGGCTTCCGTAGCACAAAGGGAATTTATCATTAAAGAAGCACAATCAATATCTCTCACCCCCTGCATGGCAAAGCAAAGCAAGGCCCCGATAGCGAAGCTCGGTCCTGAGCTCCAAGAGGGGAATGCGGGGTACCAGAGGAGCTAATTAGAGAGTGAATGTCGGCTATCTTGTTAGCCCACATCCAGCTGTGGGAATGGTGCTAATGAGACGTGCTGTATCAACATAGACAGGCTGTTATTGCAACATGGAAGATCACTGCACTTCCTAATCTCATATGCTTGTATCATCATTCAAATGATACATAATTAATGCTTTTATTCCCTTCTGGAGATTCATGTTGGTATGCAAAGGAATATCTGCCAGCTACACGGACACAACATGCAAGACCATGTCTGACAGCGTGTGCATGCAGGCACTTCTGACACGCTCCAGCACATTCCTGAGATGTGCACAACGCTCTTCTGAGAAACATTATTCATGTAAGTCTATGTTTGTGTATTCAAGTTCTTACAAGAGGTGGGTTACACTTGATTAAAATGCATTTCTGGCTTGTTTTACCATTAACATTGTATCAATGGCATCATTTTTTAAGCACATCAAATAAGAAGAGGATGCACCAACGTCAGACACAACAAATGGTTAACACTAAACTTCGGGACTCCTTGAAAGGTGCCTCTTTTGCTGATTAATCTGGTAATTACCAATTAACTGTGGTAATGGCTTGCATCCAGGCAGACCCCAGAGCTGCAAGCCTGTTTTATCTTCATTAGAAAGTAGGAGGCCGTGAGCACCGAGGCACATTTTGACCCCGCTCTCCTGGGACAAATCACTTGGCAGCAGAACAGACTTCATATCAGACTAAAAGTAGTTCAGCTTTTTTCCCTCCTTTTCTTGATCTTAGAGGACATGCCTCTGACATGCTCTCTTGGGAGAGGTTAAATTATGGTTTTTCCTCCCATTCATTTCAAGAATGCTTGTAAACCAACATAATCTGCTCAAATCAGCCTAATCAGCTGCAAGGTTTATATAATAAACTGTTCAGCTGGGAGGCTACGTCCACACTAATACATTTTCGTTTTGAAACAATCTCCATCCAGACGCCTGTTTTAGCTCCGTATCAGAGTTCATCTCTGCCCACACTAACACACCTGTAATCACATAGCCATTCACATACACTGGGCATGTACGCGCCTAGTCTGTAGTTGCTTTGTTGCAGAAAATGCTACAAAAAAGAGCAGCAAAGACAGTACCAACATTAAAATGCTGTTTTAACTGCACAGCGGCTGCTAGCAAAGACAACAAGGTCAGCAATGCTAGTAATTCGTTACTGATTTTGCATTCACCACTGGTAGGCATGGTTGATAAAACCCATCAGGGAGCCATCGTGGTCGTCTCCATCAAAATGTCTGTGAATGTTCTCATTCATCCAGGTCATCGTATCTCTAGGCAACAAGCAGCTTCATCAGTTCGTAAACGCATCGGTCTGACTAGTCAGACTAGTGAGGACTAGTCAGACTGATGCGTTTACGAACTGATGAAGCCGCTTGGATAAGAGGCGAAACGTCTTCATAGACAAATACAAGTCCAGTTGCTTTCGACTAAATTGTTGTTGTTGAGTCTCCATCAATAGTTTCTTTTTTCTTTATGTCCGTCAAGAAAAGAAAGCAACCTCAAACTAAAAGTATTTCCATAAGTCTCTGTTCTGAGGGCTTGGGAACGATTGAGTAATGTGCAGGAGGGGCATTTTAAAACTAAAATGTAGATGTTGCTTTAGCTCCTTCGCTTGAGCACACATTACTGCCATGTCCTAAAGTTTGGTTTTAAACTTCCTCCGTGGCGTCTCTGTGGAACTGGAATGTGCTGTATAGCTGCAGCACCTTTTCAACCCGGCCTTCCAGACTGAAAACACCGAACTGATACACAGGCCATTATCTGCCATTCTGTCAGTGTCGCCATTGATTGCGCACCTCCCTCACATTCATAGGCTCCTCACCAGGGTAAATATTTACAAATGTGCACTCCATAACATCTGCTGCGGTTTGGGCTCAGCAGCAATGGTGGAGCAGGGGAGATGAAGCACATCATGAACTCATGGGAACGAACATGGTTTCAGGTTCCATCCGCTCATAGGGAGGCTTCAAATGCCACAAACAACCAGTCCCAGATGTGTGCCATGATGCAACACAGATGAATTAAAAGCTCAGGGGATATCTTTGATTGTTTAGCGTAAGGAATAGATAAGTGGCAGTTGGCAGGATTATCATAGTGTAGTATAGATCAGCAGATGGGACTCATGTGAAGCATTTGTGGAAACAAAGGCGTTTTCCTGCTCTCTAACAAATGAAGCATGTGTGGCGACTTAATAAAAGAATAAGTTTAACAAATGTAAGCAACTGATATTCTCTGTTTTCAAAACATAAAATTGTTTTGCGAAATGACAGACAATAAATATTAACAAGCTTTACTGGTACCATCAAGATGATACCCTTTCAAAATAAAAGTCCTCCTAGTGCAGCAGACAAGCCTGTATATGGACAACATAGTGCATTTTATGACTTAAGTATGAAATATTCTCCAGCGTTTCTATAAACCATAAAGTTTATTTTCAGATGTTGAGGCATTTCAGAGTTGACCTCAGAGACAGGGCAGAGCCCCCTGGAGAGATCAATTAGACTGGGCCCGAAAAATCTGGCCCGACTCAACCCAAGCACATGCCCAGTCTCTCCGAGTCCATACAGTTCTATTTACTTTATGGGTCCAAACACTTCTCAATAAATTGGCTTTATAATTAAAGTTTTAGATTACAATTCAGAGCTGTCTGAATGACAGGGATCTGTTTTGATGAGATTCACAGTATCAAATTATCACATCAGTAAATATGCTAAACTAATACAGAACATTGGTGTTTAAAGTTGACATTTAAACATCTGAGCCCTGAAAATATGTTGGACTGTATGAATGAATATGCCACGTACCCCATTCACTTGAAAGGTCTCACATAGCGTCAGTACACACAAACACTCCAGTGTACCCCCAGACAGGTGCATAAACACAACCAGCTAAAGGCTTTTTCATGCTTTACCCTGGGAAACTAACTGTGTCTGGGCCCTTCCATGATCACAGGGAAGCCCAGTCACATGTTCTGTTTTGATAGAGTGAACATATGGGACATTTGAGATCGCTGGAAGGCGAAACACCTGCTAGGAGACGAGCGTGTCCTCTCTTCCCATTCCAATAAAATATCCTTTCTCATATAAATCACTCCTTAAAAAGAGTTTGCCACTTTAAAGTGGCGTGTTCAATCATGAGTAAAAAAATACAGTTGTATTTTCTGATTAAATTATATTACACATCCCTACAGGGGCAAAATGGTGGCAGACAACCAACTTCCCCAGATGTTTTTACTTTCTTTTTTTTTCTTTATGTCACATACAAATTGGATGTTAAACCAAGGAAGCAAAATGAAGTCATCCATGCACACTGTTTGGTCCTTGCTTTAGCTTTCTATTAATTAGTAATTTGTGCAAGAAACATTTGTAGTATTGAAACAAAACTCAGTGCTACAGATGATTTTCCTTCCATCAGTGTTCTTGGAGTGGTCAAAGTTACAAATATGAAGTGATGTGACTGCAGTCATGTTTTGCAATGCTGTTGTAGTTGACTGTAATTGCAATGCTGGCCCTGGGTCTGACCTCCGCACAACAATTCGTCATATGTAAAAACTTTGGGAGGTGCGTGCAGAGAAGAGGCCATGAAGTGAATTACATTTATTCCACGAAGCGTGACACTCAGTGTAAATCTCTGTTGAGCACGTGTGGAAGACAAGAGGAAGGACAGATCCATCTGTTAGATAACAGAGAAGAAACCTCTTTAGTGAGTGAGTGGGTGTGGGAAGAACACAGCTTAAAAACATTGATAAATATCGTGGCACAAATCTTCTGGGTCTTTTTCTCCTACACACACATGAGCAGCTTGTCAAAAGCTGTTGAACATTGTTATTAGCCCTGGTAGCATTGCTTGAGGGTTGGCATGGTTTGGAAATACCTCAGTAACTCCTGCCATGGATACCCAAATTTGTACATTCATGCCCCCCAGAGGATGAACCAGATGGCTCGAATAAATCTATAACTTTTTCTATAGTTTCAGCATGAGGTTGACTGTTGTGTGTTAATCATGATGTACTGAGAAGTACTGGATGGACTGCCTTGAATTACATAGATATATTCAAAGTTCCCAGATGTTGTGAATCCAGTGAACCTGACTATGCTGAGTTTCCTCTAGTGTCACGGTTATTTAGGCCGTGAACACGCTGGATGTGTGGCGTGAGCATGGCGCCAGACATCTAAGCTGCTGCTGGGAAGTACACGTGTGTTCTCCCCAGCTGTGCCTCCTGCCAGATTTAAGATTTTTTAAGTTGTTAGAATGTTGGATTGACTTTTCATAATTAATTGATGTCTGATTTATTATTGGCAGAAAGTGCCTCCGTCTCCACATGGAGCTGCTACAACAGTTCAACATAGATTCATATTTCATTTATGTCTGTAACACATTCAGATTCAACCCAGAGATAACTGTAGTGGAAAGTGACCTGGCCTTCGTGAAGTTTCTCTGCATGTTAAGGACAAATTGTATAGATTTTGGTCCAGACATCTAAAGGGATATTCCAGCGCAAGTTTAACCCATGGTCTAAGACATTGTGAGACCGAGTAGCAGTATTTTCCTATCTGGCTGCCTGTGCTGAAGTCACTACAACTAGAGAGGTTTGCGGTTGGCAAATTTGATCTCTCTAGGGGGTGTTCTACTCGGTCTCACGATGCGTTAGACCATGGGTTACTGACCATGGGTCTCTGTAGCCAAGAGCCAACCGCAATCAAAAAAGACACATAGCCACAAATGGTCAGAACAGCACCATATATCATCAACAGTACAAATAGGGTCCCAGCAGATAATACGGGCCATCAAACACCTGCCAGCTTTGCCTGGTTTCTATTGAAACGAGACAAAAACAGAACTCACCCACTCTCCTCCAAAAAGGGGATGCACATCAGCTTCAGATGACTAAATTGCTCACTGATGATGCCAACATTATGTTTGAGTATTTAAAAAAATGTTGTACTTATGTGCAGCCTCACAGAGCCACTGTAGACTGTTAGTTTTATTGAGGTCTGAGATGAAATGTGGACTTGATTTCATGAAGGTTATTACATCAGCCATGGTAGATATCAAAATCCCACTAAAATGCCATAATGTGAAACTTCATATTGATGAAACCCTCCAAAATTAGCCAAGTTGAGTCTTTTACAAAACCAAAAAACCACAGCTTGTGATGCTAAATGACTTGTTGCTCGTTGAAGTGAAAATGCGGATATGAGGTTGCCATGCCTCAGTTTTGGTCACAGCTGACTCATTCACCATGAGAAGAGTCATTCACTGGTGGACTGGAGTAAATTTACAGAAGCTCTAAGATGTGGATGTTTGCCGAGCCCTATGATGCATTGCCCAAATACACACAACATCCTGGCTGAATACATCCGATACAGGATAGAGATGAGCAACAAAAGCTATGGCTTACGATCAAGAAGCCCGGGACACATAAATAACCGTCTCTGCTTATTTTACAATTAACAGTAACCACTAGAGAATGTATGTGTTTAAGTGTGTGGTTGTGAGCAAGATGTGGATGAATGTTTTTATGTGTGCATGGAAATGACAAAAGGTCATGGTCTCTGGGCCTTTCACCGCCACCTTCTTTGGACAATGCACTATAAAATCCTCCACATAACCTGATGGTTAGCCCCCTTTCCCACGCCGGTGTGAGCTGGGGCCCCTGCCACCAAAGGCTTGTAAAAATGGAGCCTAGGTTGGACCCCTCCAGCAGCGTGACAGACAGGGCACCAAACCACTACTACCACCCCCTGCACAAACCCAGCATAAATAATGCTCCTGCAAGTAAGCTACATAGACCCCTAAGCTGCTGTGGCCATGTATTTTTATGAGTCATGCTATGACACTGTGCCCCATGCAAACCATAATGAGCCTTCCTGCCACTGCCTGCTTACTGGATCAGGTAAGAGTGGGAATGCTTTATTGGGTCTTAAGTTACTCCACCATTAAAGTGATAGATGGCAATTTAAGTGTGGATGCTGCAGGCTGTCTACCACCAATTGACATAATTGATTACAAAAATATCATTGTTATATTAATCGAATAATAAAAAAATAATCATTAGAGCAGGGGTGTCCAACCTTTTTTCCTCTGAGAGCTACTTTTACGAAATGAAGATGGCTGAGAGCTAATCATGTTTTGTAACATTCATTCTTTACATTCGTAAAACAACACTCTATTTCCCACTCTTTGTGAAAATAGTATGTTTTTAGCCTCTATCATCCTGATAGCTGAAAATGTTACTGTCAGGTGTTGTCTCTCCTCTATTAAATATGAAAGGAGGCTGAAAATCACAGGACATCCGCTCTGATGATACAAGTCAGCGGTCCTGAAATCCTATTCATTTATGTTCTACACATTTTACATCTCTGGGCGGAGCTACGTGGGATACAGTAGGGGAGACACAGGCGACGGGGGTACTGGGATCTGACACAACAATGTCAAAAACTGAGAGCCGGGTAGCTTGTTGCTGCAGGAGAAGCAGGTCAATGGAACTGTTTAGACTTTTCCTCTGTGTGCCAAGAGAGCAACCAAAATAGCCCATGCGGCCTGCCAGCAGGGAAAATCCTGGATATAATGTGCAGGTTTGTTGAGTGACCAATCAAGTTTTCAAATTTATGTATGATTCATTAACTCTTTGGTGAGCTACTTGGAAAGTGGCTGCGAGCTAGTGTTCGCTCACGAGCGACGCGTTGGAGACCCCTGCATTAGGGTAATTGATAGATTAATTGTTAGCTGCAGCCCTATGAGTCACTGTGCTCCCTATACCTGGGTTGTTATCTTGGGCCATTAATTAGCCAGTAAATGAATTAGCCTCAGAGCAAGGGGCCCAGCTGTTCCAGCGATGCTAATGGGACCATATACTTGCCACATATTAAACCTGCATGCACCAAAAATCCTCCCCAGCTCTTGCCTCTACACGTCCCCCACCTTGATGTGGTATACATTTAACATATCCTTCCAAACTAAATGACAGGCTTTTAAAAAAGTGAGAAAACTGAGGCAGCTCAAGTTCATAAACCAATGACAAACCAACGGCCTGACAAGTCTAATCTATAAACGTCACTGTTAGCAGACACGGAGGGGAAATATATCCGTCTTTCGTAAGAGAGGAAGGAAAATGTTTGAACAGACTTGTTAGCCAACACGCTGCAGAACTAGGGGTTCGAGGGTGGAAGCTTCATGCTCCCTTGTTTCCATTAAAGTCGCACAAGCAGAGTTAATGCCCTCCAACTTCTGGTATAGCATTACAGTGAACCCCATGAAACCATCCTGGCTGTGCATTAACCAATGTCATATGTTTACTGAGCGATGGGCCATTCTTCCCTGAGACGTCTTAAAACCCATTCATGACTTTTAGACAGCGGGAGAGCTTTTAAATGCTGATTTGAGGAGGCATTGAGAGACAGGTCATACGAGTCTGAGGAGTTATTGTATGTCTTTGTCAATCTCAGGTGAGCCGACAGTAAAAGGTGCTCTGTGGGGTGAAAGTCTGACCTTTTAGTTTTTGAATGTTAACATGAGTAAGCTTCTTTACACACACTGTTCATCACTTTTATGAGGGTCAAGTGGCCATGGCTGTTCAGAGGAGGAAGTGGCTAATGACTCCCTGTTTACTCAGGGATACAAACAGCAAGACCTTTGGCTTAATTCATACGCTCTTTGCTCCACCCTAACCCGATGGCACAGAACAAAAACCATGTATCGTGTATTTTCTTAACCTGAGTCACTATGTTATTCATACATTATGCTGATAACTGCTACTTCATCACAGCACAGATCCAAGATAAATGTTGTAGTTTGATGAACAATACTGAGCAAAGAGCCAAACAGTTACTGGAAATTGTCTAAAACACCTCTCAGCTAATGCAAATGCTAGGTTCCTCCAAAAGGGAGGCAATATGACACATCAGGCTCCTCAACAGTGGCCATAAATTGAGCACTTGATGCATTCTAGAATTGTATGCTGAATGTACATTGTTGCAATGTGAAATGTTGTACGTTTGTTTTTATGTGAAGCAATACTCGGGATTGCTGTGGGAATTTGGTACTTATCCATAATATTACGTCTGTACTACAATGTTAGAGATAACTAGCTGTACCTTACCGGAACCAGCACTCCTTTGTTGACTTCTTCTACATGGATCAACTGGTCAGGATGCTGAAATTTTCTTCAACTGATTAGTTTTACATTAGCTAGGTACAGCTAACACTATCTAGCACATACATTTCATCCAAAAGCCAGAACAAATCTAAACTCACGGACAGAAAACACTTTACAACGGGGCAATGTTTTAACATTTATCTGTTAGAAATTCAGTTCAGTAAGCAAAGAAGTTGTATCTCTGCTCAAATGTGCTTCATAAAGTGCAACCACTAAGTGAATGCATCACCATTCAAAGACATATACCTACAACAGTAGTTGCACACATCACCATTTTTAAAGCCTGATGTTCACTGACTGGGACTATAGTTTATTCAAGCTGTTGTGAGACTAAGCAGTAATCAGTACAGGCTGTAGCCTATATGAGCATGGCACAAAATGTTGATAGCTCAGCAGTTTATTTCTAGCTGAGTTATCAGATTGTTAGTTTCTGTTGTCTGTAAGTAAATGAGAAAAAAACACACGCAGTAGAAATACTTGGCACTCGTATTTGTCGATAAAGCCTTGTTCATATGCACACTAAACTTTTAGTGCATTTTGTGCCATAGCAGGCATGTTTGAATATGACTTGTAAATCCACACAACTTAAACACTTGATGGTTTGAAAAGGTAGTGAGGTCTGTTCTGTGTCACCCAGGTGTTACTTTGTCATGTGTCAAACAAAGAGGAAATGATCATTTTGATAGACAGCAGGCTCGTTTCTCCCATCCAGTTCATCTGAAAGCACCACAGTGTGCTGTATGCGTTTTTAAACGAGCGACAGTTAAATATTTAAAACACGCAGAGGGGGCCCCTTTGACAGACACACACACGTTGTAAGCAGGTTTTCTGAGGTCATTCTCACTGACAGTGTAAAGAAAGAGAGGTCAGTGGGGACTGGGTACCTTTGCCTCTTTCATTTCCTCCGGGGTAAAGCTTCTGTCCCCTCCTGCCTCCTCGTCTCAGGCCAAGAGATGCCTGATGAGACCCAGAGAGGGGTCAAGCCACAGCTCAGACATAAAAACTGCAGAACAAATACTGCACATACCAAGATCTGTTCTTCCATAACAGGATCAATGCACTCTGCTCCCTCTCTCCTGCTATGGGACACAACATTAACGAAGCAACAGTCTGGTGCAGCAGAGACAGTGATACAGTGTGTAATGTGTGGTCAGGTGCTGTTATTTTTTCCATGCTTAATCTGCACGATAACAATGTGCACGCTGAAGCGTTAAGGAAGTGTTCTGAAGCAGGAAGTCTTAAGGATCTCCTGCAACATAAATGTTCGCCATCACAGTGCAAATCTGACACAGGAGGTCTTTACGCTACTTCCCCTCACTTTGTTTCTGTGAGGCTCAAGGATTTACTTCCTCGCTCTCCCCTGAACAGTATCAGTTCCAGGTCAACCAACTAGAATGTCCGCGACGGGACCCCCACTAGTCCACTGGACTGTCGCTTCCTGTAACGAGAGATTTGTTGTGATTTTCATCATCCTTGCATTGAGCCCTCTGCCTCATAATGACCTTCTTTTGGTGTCTGTCTCCTGTGAAGTGGGTGAGGGAGCGAGCAAAGATGAATAAACTTGTTTGTTCTGTGAGTGCTGGGTCACACAGTGCATGTGTGCCTTTGTGTATACCTGAGGGGCTGCGCAGAGGTCAGAACAATGACAGACGCACAGGTGTGGCTGCTGTTGATGAACACTGCTGCCAAGTCTGAAGAGAGATAAAAACTTGACCTCCGGAGGGCTGACAGCTCGCAGCAGAGACAGCGGAGGCAGACTTATGATGTAAGAAAATACCAACAACACTGACTTCTGATGAGTGTGTTTATGTTTGAGCTCAGGGAAATTTAGAAAGGACGAGCATTCACAAAAATAACACCGGGGTTTCTACAGGTTTCTTCAAGTTAAACTCAAGTCTTCTTTTTTAAGACCATTTATATCAAAAATTAATACCCGTTTCTCAGCCTATTTCACAGCCCTGCCGGCAAAGAAAACTGAAATGCTTGAATTTCAGAGCGTTCATTCATTCAACAAACAAAATAGCAGTCCACAGTCCTCGTGCAAAAGAAATGTCTCAGTGTGGTTTTACTGGTTAAATAAAAATCAAAAATAAATAAATAAATAAATCTGTGGGTGTGTAAAGGATGAGGGGGTGTCACCTCATTACAGCATAGTAGACCTGGGGAGACTCTTCCCTAACCAGCTGTTAACAAAATAAACAATGAACATCAGAAACAAAGTCAACTCCTGAGCTCTGCACGTTTTCTCGGCACCACAAGTAAAGGTGTTGGCGATGTCAGATTCGGGGAACATGCACTTGAAAAGCCCTGAAATACCCACATTTCCACTGTAGGACTGGTGTTTGGCGATGGTGTTCAGAGCATTTTCCCCCAGGCTGCGTTGCGTTTGCAATTATTGGTTCCGCCGCTGTGTATTTACCTTATCTGATCAAAATAATTGTGATTGACAAATGAAACTTTTGACGAGCAATGCGATAGGGAGAAGTTACATACAGGACCCAGATATCTAAATTCAAGAATTTTTAAGGTATTATTTCCAAATTCATAAATTCAATGCTTTTAAGACTTTTTAAGACCCCGCGGGAACCCTGTAACACATACTACAAAAAATGGTTCACTGGATATTTTCGATATCAAAAGTTAGAATATGGAACTTCCTCTGAATTGAGGTTTAGGAGAAACAGGGTAATACTAAAATGTGGTTGCACAGTTGCACAAGAAGGGAGGGGGATAACCCATTTATGTCAGTCAAGGCTAAAACAAGTTAAAACAGTTAACATCAGCCAGAGCATAGATGCAACAACAAAAGCAGAGCCTAGAGTCTTTTACAGAAAAGTTATATAGATCAAATGGAGGAGAGTCTCTTGCAAGAGTACAGTGGGCCAGATAGACCTGGAACAGCATTTCAGCAACTTCCATTAATAAACAGTGTCCAAACTACCATTGATAAACAGAGACAAGGACAGACAAGCGGAACAACACACAGGCAGCAGAGAAGCCCCACCCTGGTGATCAACACACACACACACACAAAGGTGATGGTTCTTTTAACATTGCTGTCGAAGAAGCAACGCTCACCTCGACCAGGAAAACTTCAAAGACTCTACGTTATAAATTCATGAGGTTATGATAAAGGTCATCTCTACATGTGATTACTGTGCACTGATGGGCACAGATGGCCAGGCTACTGCTCACAGGGTTATGGTCAATTTATTGAATGTTAAGATTTAATTATTCTTTTTTGTCTGTTTTCCTCACCATTGTTAACCTTCTGTTCTGTATGTTCATAAATAACAATAAGAGCATTTAAAAAATACATCGCGTTCAAACAGTACAGTACATACAAGCTCACTGAACTAAAGTGATTTAGTGTTCAGATATCAGTCAAATTACACATTTAAGTGTTTTGACAGGTACATTTTGCATTTAATAAAGTTATATATACACAATACTATCAGTAAAAAGAAACTGCAAATAAACCGAAAATAAATATAGAGCTCAACTTTGCAGTGCATGTGTGTAATTCTCGCTACTGATAAAGATGATAGATCTGTCATCACTTTTTTGATCCGTCCAGGTAGAGTTAAAAACTTGGATGTGTTCCTTTGAAGAAAAGACAGCGAGACCTGTGAGAGACCTACGGCTGCTGCCTTCCAGCTTCGGCTAATTAAAAAGGACCAAATTGCCGGCAGACCTCTACAATCCGTCCGTTGTGCAGGACCTTCAACTTGTCAAGACCTACTTTGTTTTGGGTGTCCACACTGTGTCTTCTACTGCCACATTCCCACAGCTCCACACAAAAACCCAGCCCTCTGCGGTCAGAGCTGCAGTAGAAAAACAAAACCCCTTTGCCAGCTTCACATGAGAACACTGTGAGATCCTCATGTGATATTGATGAAAGGCTCCGCCCAGACGGGTTATAGATTTTCTCAGCCTCCTTTGAAGAATATCCGAATCTCTTGTTTTTGTTCAGAGATTTATCAGGAATAGAGATGAAAACCTGTCTCTCTGGGGACTGCTGTCGAGATCAGAGATGTGTGCGCTCCTTCCTCTCAAACAGGGTTGCACCCACGTGGTGAGGATGTCTCTGAGTCTTTCTAGGGTTAGCAAAAACTGCATGAAATGATCAAACGTAGCTGCAAACTCTGACTTGATTGCACTGTCCAGCTGTCCAAACTCAGACGTGAAGCCCAAGTCTGAATGAGAGGAAAGAGTCTTAGCTTTTGTGCTCTCATCCCAGCAATGAATGACAGCAAAGTTTTTTCTCTTTGCCTGGAGC
The DNA here is from genome assembly GCA_900303245.1 of Selene dorsalis. Classification (NCBI taxonomy): domain Eukaryota; kingdom Metazoa; phylum Chordata; class Actinopteri; order Carangiformes; family Carangidae; genus Selene; species Selene dorsalis. The sequence goes on along the minus strand of OMNW01018430.1, from coordinate 9,257 downwards.
ATCATTCATCTTGGTCCAAAAGGAATATAACAGAGAAGAAACTTTTAAAGGGGACATATTATGGAAATATCATTTTTTGAAGGCTCTCTAACATATTTGGGTGTTTGGCTTGCCTTCTGACCCCAAAATGAGAGAACTGACAAAAAAAAAAAAAAAAAATCTGTAATCTGCAGGGTCGAATTCGATGTGATTTTACAAGCTGTTCCCTCGGTCATCAGACAATGATGTCATTAGTTTTCGAATTTGCATAATACCACACCTACCTGTGAGTACTGGTACTGGTAGAGGGGATGGGGCGGGGCGAGCAGTGGTCCATTTGTATTTAAAGGGACAGGCACTGGAACCACTGGTTCCGAACAGGGCTGATTTGAGCAGATGAAAAGAGCTGTCACATACATGTCCTCAGGACACCTGGGAACTATGTTAATTTGTGGAAAAGGGGCATAATATGTCTCCTTTAAAAAGTACTCAGCAAGATATTACTCTCAAGTAGCCTCTCCAAAAACACTCCAATGCTATTTTTCTCTCTAAATTCTTTCCTTTACAGCTCCTTTCCTCTGCCCTCGTTCCTTTCAACCACTCTGTCGCAAGATTTAACCATAAGTACATCCTGTTGCCTTCAATCCTCAAACTCTCATGGTGGCAGAGCGTTTCTTGCAGCAGACCACAGGTACATATCTTGTGGGAAGCCCATTCTTTTCCAATTCGGAGGTTTTGGCTCCAGATTCTTCAGCTCGTCTCGGAAGTAAACTGCAGGGTTTGGCTGCGGACGATGCCTGGCCGCTCCGAGACCACCATAACCTCTAATAACTAACCCCGACCACAGGATCACAGGCAGTGGCAGCGCACACTACACTGACAACACACAGTAAAGCAACACAAAACACAGTCCACTGTTTTAGTGAGGCTTCCGTGCAGCCCACAGAGGTGCTTGGACATTATGTCTGATTTTTGGTTCCCTATAAAAAAAATTTTACATCTGTTTATCTGTTTTTTTATTCAAGATCTCTTCTTGATTTGACCTTATGGGGTATGACTGTAGACTAGTGACTGAAAAAAATAATTCAAACAATTTAGCAGAATAAAATGTGAAGGTCTGAATACTTAGCACTGTATGCAATGGGGTGAATATAAATTTAAAGCAATATTATGGTTACAGTGAGTGAAACCCCATGATACCAAGTCACAATACAAGACATTTTTGATGAAATGTGTGGGATGTTACAGCCTGAATGACACAGTATAAAAACAACAGCAACGCCACCATGGTTTGGTATGTGAAGGCCCTGAGTGAACATCATCATCACAGTGGTGTGTTCACTTCTCTCATTTTGCCGGTGCTAGAAAGCAACAGTGAGAGATGACCAGTATTTCTCAACACATGCCGTGACATTTGGTGATTTGCTCTCACACACACACACTTCTCAGCGGAGTAGCTTTCCATCCCCTCATGTGCAGCCATCATGCAAAGGCGTAGATAAAAGTAAGCATATCTCTGATCTAAAGATGTTCCAGCCACATGTCATCTGTACAAAACAATGACATCATACAGATGACACAGTGGTTTCAAATAAGGTACAATTCAGCAGATCACTGGGGATGATGTAGGAAATGTCTTTCCTCTTACTGTTCATTTTCCCTTTTCTTATAATACTAGAGCATCTTTCCAATGGGACAGTTCCCTGAAGGACACATGATGTTGGGACAAGACTGTATCAGTGTTTTAACCGCTCTGATTGTGCTGAGTGCTTGTCTTCACAGAGTTGTCCATGTGCCTGACCGCATCCATCCCAAGAGCCACATCTGGAGGCCACATGTGTTTTAGAACCTGGGTGGACTGGAGCCAGGGCCCAAAACAGCTCAGGGGGACATTTTATGCAAGACTGGGATTGCTGGATTAACCTGGCTGCTTGTCAGTCATTTTTAATCACTGGTGTTGCCTGCTGATGTAATCCCTCTCTCCTCATTTTCCTCTTTAGGACTTAGTCACTGGGCTGAACAGAAAGGTGGAGCAGTTAGTAGCAGAGTACATTACATTAGCTCTCCCCTGAGGTGACCAAAAGGCTCCAACGTCAGCCAACACGTCAACTGCTGATTGTGATCTTTTTATTGAAGTGATACTGATTTTGATTAATTGATCTGATTGATTAATTAAGGGGGTTTGCCAAAATCAAAACCCCATTCTAGATAGCACAAAAGAATGCTGGCACTATTTGTATTTGGATAGCCTGCGGTCCTTTATCTTGGCTTCTGAACAAAGCAGTGCTCTCTTGTGTTGTGGTCATCCAAATGACAAATACTTTAAATTCCCAGTCATTTTTCCTAAGCAGGAAATATTGTTGTAACCTGCTGATTTGTTTTTGCACTTCAAAAGCAGCTGCTGGTTGTCTTTATATTCAGCACACTGTGAAACTCAAACTGCAGAGGCCTGAAACCTGATACATTTCTGCCCTTTTTTCAGAGAATATCAACCCTGACCCATAAGAGGAGCATATAGCTGTAATGCACCCTCTGTGATGTCACCCAGAGGTTTCTAAGGAGCAGTTTTGAAGGTCAGAGTGGGGTGCTCCATCACCTCCATCTTGGGCAAAAATGGGCAAAGAGGGATGGTGTGTGTGTAGAGCTGAAACTTTGTGGCAAGCGTACACCCATCTGTTTGTCAAAGTGGCCATGTGCTCAATTATCCAGAACGTTGAGCCAATAAAATCTTAATGGGCGAGTTATTTAAATAGTCACCCCCTGTGCTGTTGCCATGAGGGAGGAAATTAGCAACAGAGACCAACATCATTTTTTGTTCCAGGTAGGCAGTTAGATATCAGCAAGGTAATATAGTAGTGCCAGTGTAGACCAACCACATGAAGCCTGTATGACCGAGTTAAAAGGAGAGTGTTACACCATTATCTATTAGCATTAACAGCTGTTAGGCTAACTAGTGTGCTGCCTGAGCCACAAAATACATGAATCCTCTTCAGCTATGTCACCTGAGCAGTGAGGTTAACTTAGGCTTCTACTGTGTATCGCTGTTGATTAACTCAGGATGACACAGTTTTCATGTAAACTCGATGTTGAACTTGGTGATGACAACAACGGGCCTTTTTTTTAAACCAACTTTTACCAAACACAGATTAATGTGACTCAGTGTTTGTAAACGGCTTCAAAATGTTTCCAAAGCGTGATGACATAACATCCGCTTCAAACTGATGCTCTCCTATTTCACAACACCACTCCCCCCTCTTTGATCAATGTTGACTCTTCCCCTGATACTTGTAAGCACCACTTGTGTGCGCTGACATATTTACAACTGTTGTGGAAGTTTTCTGAAGGTCTCTAGGAAGTTTACAACTGAGG
>OMNW01018428.1:0-21499 GCA_900303245.1 Selene dorsalis | reverse complement strand
GGGCTCATTCCATTTGACCTTCAGTGGGCTTCCTGTTGTTTTGTTTGTATGACAGCCATTTTTATAATTACAGCTCATGATATCCATGTGAGAGAGGAGGGTCTCTCTTTGAACAAGTGTAACTATCTGGTATCTTAATGATGAAATTTTTCTTTGTTGGAGGTGTTTCCTTCTGATTTATTAGGAATAAATAATATCTATATATGATCTTGATCTATTATAACCTACTGTTTTTATATTTCTATATTGGCACACTTCTGTCGATGATATTCCTGTTGAATTTTTATACTTCTGGTGTAAAAGAGTTTTTGACCTGACCCTCACCCTAACCTTTTTTCCTAGTCTCCCATTTTACTTTTAATGTGATTATCCCTGTAAAGTGTGTCTTATATCATAGTTACCATAATTCCACATACCCAAGGTGACATCATTAAGTGCAAATATATTGATACTCATCTGTGTGGATGGTCACTTGACCTTTTAAAGCTTTCTGTATTGTGTGGTCTGTTTGTGATGAGACTGGTAATATTTCCTGTGAATGAAATTATTGTGACAATGGCTGTCCCACAAATGTTTCCTTATAGCACATGAACATGCATGTGGATGCCAGACAAGAAACAGAATTACAGGTTGCTATGGCACCACCTGTTGGTTAAATCTAACAAATACAGTCTGTCAAGAGTCTCAGTCATCCAGGTCATGGTTATCCAAGCAGTGCTGAATTGAGGGCAGCTGGGACTTTGATTGTAGATACTTGAAAATGTCTCACCTCTCAGCCAAGAGACCTCGTCAGTTCTGTAGGTATAAGAAATGCAAGAGTTACTGAGACTACTGGATAAAAGAAGGTAAAAAACAAGTACTGTACCTGAGAATAATCATGATAACATCTATATTCATCCATTAGAAAGAGAACTGGAACTGGTAGGCACAGTTTTTAGCACGAACATACTGCAGACAGGAGAACTGTACCTGTTAGACAACATATAGTTTCCAGTGGTGATTTTGTAATTTATTGAAATTTTTATACATTTTCATAACTTACCTACTTTGTTGTAAATCTGCTCACACAGTTTCTGTCATTCCTTTGTGGAAAATGGCAGTTTCCAGTGAAGGAATGATTAAGTCTGTGGAGGTGCTGTTTCTAAGCATTCTTTGGCCAGAAAGAAAAATAAGGTCAAATAAAATTGCACATCAGATTTTGAAGGATTGTAAACTGACAAAAGGAAAACTGAGTCTTTTACCTCACTTGACCTTGTTAACAGCTAAGATGAATTGCTGAGAAGACAAAAAACAGAAAATGCATGTATTTCCCTGTGTGTTCTGAATTTTTCCTCATATTTTGTTGTGTTTTTGTTCTTATTCTTATATTTATCCTTGCCTTTACTCTTCTAATTACAATTATATGGTTGCATGCATTTTAAAAAAACAAACAAACAAAAAACAGACCAAGCAACCAAATGAGAGAGGAAAAAAATACATGTAATTTTAAGTTACACCTCATGGTGTCAGTGCTGACTTAGGAAAGGAAATTGTTTACCCTCGGCTCTTTGTTATTCCTTGCCATCATTAGGATATATAGACATTTACTGATTCACAGCTGGAATAAATATGAAACTAATGTGGACTGATTATGTCAAGACAAATGATAATAATAATGTATTGTGCATGGACCAGCTCCAAGAACTGTAATGTGATTAAAGGCTTAATGCAATTCTTGATGCTGTGATTTGCAGCCTTTTGTTTGAATGTAATGTCTTTAGTGTTCAGAAATATCACAATGTATATTATTCTTATTTCCTTTTAGGTCTGTCATGAAGCTGCAGCACAGCCAGGGAAAAATAGTTTCTCTTAATTTGATAATGAATTCTATGCAATTCATTGTTCTGCCACACATATTTTCAAGGTGAACACAGCAAAACATGGCAAGAAGTTAATTTGGTTTCTCGCTGAAAAAAACAAGACACGCATTAACTGGCATTTAAGTACTTTAGAAACACTATGACAAGAAGCATAAAATAATGTCGCCTCACTTGACTGAAAAAATAACATCCAAAACACGGTGAGCCACCACTTGAAAACAGTACAAGGTCTGTATGTGAAAATCAAAGGGCTGTCTGAGAGCACAGCTATTTACTGTCTTCACAACTCCTGCTTGGGGCTGATGGGAGCAAGATAAAGTCTTGACATGTTCACTAAGGTCAATTGCTGTGTGGTGTCTGTGTGTACCCAGATACCAGGAAGGCTTCCTCTTAATTAAATACTGCATTCACCTTATCTCGGTTCCTCATGCTGACAAGACTCTCCTGCAAACTAAAGACATCTTTTCTTTGGCTGACAGATCAAATGCTAATGAATAAACAAACAAGGGAAAAATCACCATGCTAGCTCTAGAAAGAACAAATGTGGTGTAGCTCTCTGAGGATTGCCAAAACCACACCGTTAATCTGATGTAGAAGGATCTCTGCAGGCTTTATCTTTGACTCTGATGACTCAAGAGCTGAGGTAATTACCTTGGTCAGAGAGGTCACTGTGGAACATAATGGAAAAGTAACTGTGCAGGGAGCTGAGCTTACTTACTTTTAACCAGGCTGGAGCAAGGACATCACATCATGCATGGACACAAGGACAGGAGAAGAAAGACTAAGCCACATCAGCATGGCGATTGTGTCAGATCAGTCAGCCCTTGCGACCTGCAATTACTGTCGCCTGCATGTGTGACAATCAAAAATGCGACAATTTTCTCACTTATGTCTTTGGGGTAATTGATTTAAAATTAAAATCTGCTTAACACGTAACTACTTTGATTGTCGAAGTGTTGATACTTTGCCTACTTTTCCCCACAGAAACAGGTTGTTACAGAATTCCCTACAGAGAGGCGACAAACAGTGGATTGTAAAAGTGTGGCAACAGAGTACTTGAGCTTTATTTAGCTGTGTGCTTTTAATTCACAGGGGGATTGGGTGCAACGATGATTGTTCGCAACCACAGTATTAAAAAAATGGAGGCCTCTATGATGTTGCCACGGTAACGCACATTGTGCCTTTAATGACAGCCTCTGCTCACATCTTTTTAGTGATCATTTGCAGGCATAATAGTATCCAACTTGCACTGCACTGATTCCCTGTCTTTGATCAGTTACATGCGTATGTGGCACTCATTTAATATGCATTTTATAATGGGAAACATATTGTAACACTCATTTGTTTACACATGCCAACCAGCTCCCAGTGTGTGCATTTGCATGCATGTTGTGCCACTCTGTCTGACAGTGTGTCGCTGTGTATTTAAGAGTATATGCGCCTTTGCATGCATGTATCAACATGTGTTGCTGTTGCCTGGTGTTGCGTCCCTGTTCCGCACCAGCGATGATCGTTGGGCTGACCATCACCTCTCTCCCTGCTCCCATGTGGATTTAGTTATAAGGCAGGGAAGAGCACCAACCGAGACGACATAAACAGCATGAGTATTTCTATCACGTTTATCATACCATCCAAACAGTTATGGAGTTGCTTTCATTTTCAGCTCATATTTGTATAGCCTTAGGCAGTAACCCAGAGTAATACCTGGTGGCAGGCAGGACTCAGATAGTTGTACATCACTGACGTATTAATGTCTCCACTCAATTTTGTAAAATGTTATTCCTCCTAATAGACCAGGTTTCTTGCTGCCATTCATAATCAATATTTCATCTGGATATGCATAGAAATAGGAACATATGCTGGTATCCTCATTTTGCCTGAATTCTCTGTATAAGATGATAGTCTGCGCTGCATACTTAATTGAAAATTCAAAGGACGAGGGGATAATAACTCACTTCTGTGTCTGCACGCACGTGTGAATCTGTGGGAATCTGCAGCCACCAATACAAGTCAAGATCTCCCTAAAATAGAGACAAATTTTCATTTTAACACATTATTACCCTATTAAGTCATTTGGAAATTGGTAGTGAGCATCTCACATGAAAGCCCAGTCTGTTCATCTCAGCACTGAGCTCTATAGACTTTATTTATGGCTACCTTGCGGCATCTGGGTGTGTTTGTGTGGTCTCTTGAAAACCTCCCTCAGTCAGCAACAGAGGTGTTATGAGGATGAAATAGGCACACATTACTATGAGTTCAGAGATAATCTTTGGAAGCTCAATTTGGCCCCAGAACTCCCTTCTCTTTTTTTTTTTTTTTCAAAGAGGAAGGTTTGTGTATCATTTAAGCTCTTGGAAATTACACACTCAACGCTTTTCCTTCCTTAAAACAATGTTCTTTGGGGGTTTATTTTGACCTGTTGGAATTTCAAAGAGAGTATATTCCAGCTGTGGGCTGCCTCATAGGACCCCTAATACTTAAAAGGACCATGTATTCACATATTTTGGGGATTGTTTTGGGGCCTTGGATTTTACAAAGACTTCAAAGTATAATGGGATAATTATTGCACTTACCACCAGAGGGAAAGAGAAGGGAAACAGACACTGAGGCAGACAGAGAGGGGCTGGGAGGGAGAAAGGGAGTAATGAGTGTTCAAAATAGACAATAAATCTAATAGTGTGCAAATTGAATGGAAATATGCTTCCACAGGAACATCAAATCTGTGATTATCATAGTCAACTTTGATGCTGTGATTTCTTTTTGTTTGTTTCTTTAATGAAAATTTCATATTGTTGGAGTTTGGAATTGCTATATATAGCTATATATATATTCCTTTTAGCACAGAGAGCTCAGCCCAGGAAACACAGAATAAAATAAAACAAAACAAGAGAGAGAAAAGAAAACAGCTGGAGCAAGCATGGCTGATAGCAGCATGCTCACGCTGATTAAATTGCAATCGATTTCTGCAAAATGTCAGGAAACGCTAGGGTCCAGTGCCATTTAATGTACGTCAGATGAGAGCTGAAGGTAAGGGTATGTGTTATCACTCATATGTCACAGAATGTGGAGAATGACAGGGTGGTGCCAGGGGTTTAATTGGCGTTAACACTTGTTGTATAGAGCTTGCAGGCTGAGTCTCCCAGGCAATGGGCAGTCAATGAAAGTCAAGAGAAGCACTCAACAGGCTTTGAAGGGAAGCAGTTATATTTACTTACTGGATTTGAGCGGGGGGTCAAGGGAGGAGGGGATTTTTTTTGAAAGCCTCACAACAGTCTAGATGGGAGTGATGGGCGGCACGAAATTCAAAAGAAATAAAACAGAAAACAATAACTTGAGTACACACAGATCAGAATCAGTCAACACTGGGGCTCTCCTGAGCAAAAGAAATCCTTAGCAGATAAAAACTGATTTTGTTGACTAATAAAACAGAGCCTATGATCAATATCGCTGTAAATTGCTTTTGTTGGATAAGGCGCCACCAGAACTGAATAAACAGAATCATGCAAAATACCCTCTCTAGATCAACTGGTTATCGAGAACCCGTTCACACGTGTCTGTTCATGCGGTCGTTGCCGGAGTAGAGCTATAGCATAACTTGTGTACTAACAAAAAAAGAAAAAAGAAAGCACAAGACAATTGACTTAAATCATCCTGGATGACAAAACCTGACAAAAAAAACATAAATACTAATTAGCACAGTAATTGACCATGAAGGGACGGCCAGCCCAGGTCAGTCTGCGCCTTTTAAGGTTTCAAAGACATGAGAAGATTATTCTTTTGAATTACCTAAATGGCTTTTACAGGAGGAAAGTCATTAATCAAAAGCACCTTTTTGGCCATGGGAAATAGCTCCATAGAAAATATCTACAACTCTCTCATGTCAGTGCAAAGATTTCTAGCAAAGCCATAAAGCACCATGTCATGAGTGACTGGCCCCACTCCAAAGCCATTAATGATGTGATGATTGAACTCTCATGCACAGAATAACCCAAGACACTCAAAATGTCATATCAGGTTTGTCAGTGGAGATTGTTCTGACAGACCAAGGTCACATGCGGGAGATGTGGTCTCCATGATGCTTGTCAACTTTTGACTTTTTGAGCAACAGTGCTTGCATACGCTGCGGCGTATTTGTTGGCACACACGGGGTGGGGGCGACAAGGAGTCGCGCACACATCCCGCATGCTTGGACCTTTAATCATTTTAGTCATACGTAATCATTTCACAAGCACATAAAGAAAACCCTGACTGACACTGTTTGGTGGCCCATTAGCCTCTGTCATACAGAATAACTTAACTAAACATAATAAATCTCACACACAAGGATTATTTTTTCAGGATTTTTCACAGTCACATGAATTATCCAAATGATAAGTTACTCTCCAAGTGGAGCTGTGTTTCATTCATGTAAAACGCTTTTGTCTGGATGCTGTCCTCCTTTGAATTGGCTAGGGGGGATATCCAAAATTCCCACATGAGCCGAGACGGATAAATTAAGCAGAATTCAGTCAGAAACTGCCTCTCAAACAACAACAGATAATTTATTCTCCTTTGTTTCCTTGTTTTTCCTCTTCTCCACAAGGGGTAGGAAACGCAAACATCCATCATGATGAGTGCACTAATTCATCACACAACAATCCAGGAGAACATCTGATGGAAATTATGCATATTATATTGTATGCGAATTATGTAATTACTGTTATACTATGTGTGTGTGTGTGTGTAGAAAGTGGTGAAGTCGAAACTCCTCACAGTTTGCAAAGCTGCAGGAGTGATGAGCGAGGTGGTGTGGGTGGATGAGGGGGTGAACAGGATGCAGGGGAAGGTGTTTTGTGTATTAATTTGCATTTTTTTGTTTTGTCTGTCATGCGGGTATATGCGTGTTTGTGTGTATGTGCCATTCTGTGTGACTGGAACAAACACTGGTCAGTGCAAAAGAAGAAATGATTCAGATCCTATTTCTTAGCTCTAAAATCCCTATACTTCTGCTTTGTATAGTTTGTCACAAGATGCATTGCTATTGCATTAGTTTTCTTTCAGTGAAATGGCCAATTACCTTCTGCACTGTGGCGCTGCTTCCTCTTAGTACGTGGCCTGGGGAGAGGGGGGACAGCCACCGGTTTCATGGATCAGCATGCTTACCATCAAATCCCCAGTGCGAGGAGTAGTTTGCAGAACGCTGACAAAATAATTGCTTTTTTATTTTAGTGTTAAAAAGATGAGGTGATCAAATTCTTTGTAGCGAGTACAAGGCTAAATTTATCTTAGAATACTGGGCCGAAAAAAACCCCACTCGTTATCATCGTACAGCTTTTCAGAAAGGCTATAAAAGACACACTGTGTGAGAGAGTGTATTGTGGAGCTGAGGCCAGAAGAACAAAGGCTATCTCAGAAAAGGGGTGAGACTTCTGTGCTCTATGCAAAACTGCCTTAAGATAAAGTTCTTGAAGTAGCTGTCAGATGCTGCACTGAAGTCAATAGTAAAACTCCCATATGAGGTCCTTGAGCGCTCACTTTTATTTCCCTCAGCCTGAGAAAAACCATCACTGTCCTGAAAGGAAGGAGATATTGCTGTCCCCTCGTGTACACTCCCCAGCAATATTTTAAGATGTCTCTCGATTCAGGTGTCATCTCAAACCTCTATCACTTCATTATATGCCAAGTTTTCTTTTAGCTGGATTATTACAGCACTCAGCTTGTGTCTGCCCCATCTTATGGGCTTTCTCTGCTGCACAATTTCTTGACCTCTTGACATGTCTCTATCAAGGTTGAAGAAAAGTAGTTCTGAAAAAAGACAACAACGGTATTCAGATCCAGCTCTAATTTCCTTCCTCAAGATGACAATGGAAAAAGATCACATGTGACAGAAGAGTCTTTAAAAGGGATTGTTGGGTAAAGAAAAAAAAAATGACGAGAACCCACGCAATCACTCCACCCTCTGGTGCAAGAACTAAATCCCCAAAGGAAACTCCTCATAAACATTCAATTTGTTCAAGGCAGCTCAAAATGTGTTCAGCTTCTCATTTATTGTACCTTTGGTGCATATCCAGTGGTGCTCTGTGGTAGCATGTCGACCAATCAAATAACTTGGAAGCAGGTCCGCTGCCTCTGCCACGGCTGTTATAATTTCCACCTCTATGACAGGCCATCCATTTCCGCTTAATTGAGGCAAATTCTACATTAAATTAATTGTACATTAATTTCAGTTGATTTGGGCTTAATCAGTGATGTGATTTGTTTGTTCAGATCAGCGGGAGCGTTCACTGGAGCTGATGGACTGTGGGTTTTTTGAACGTCACGCCGGGTGGTTATGTTTCATATTCCTCACTAAAGGGAGAAAAAATAAGGAATCAAGGGAATGAAAATGCTCCCTCACCTCATCTTAGCCAGAATGAAACTTCACTTTGGCTGCCAGTTCCATCCACACATGTGGAGATTTCAGGAAAGGGGGACTATGAAGAGAAGCACATTTGGCTTTACAGCCAGCCAAGGATTGGGAGATAAAGGTTCACACATTTTGCCAAGGAGGATTTTGATAGATGTCATGATATTATGTTTTTGTCAGCAGTAAAATAAGTTATGTTGGGCAGGTATTTAGTTAATGTCCATAACTCTAATATTCAGAAATGGTGTGTTTTTTTTTCTGGGTCAGATGCTACATTCTTGTTACAGACCATGATGAGAATTGAAAGAAGAGTGGATTGGACAGGAGGTATTGCATCAGTCTAATGGTCTAATGTGGAGTCTGCAGTGCCTGTTAAAAGCATGCAGGTTTGAAATGGGGATGTAACCGGCAGTCAGTGGTTTCTTCTTGGCCTTGTGCAGGCTTCAAGTAAATAGTAAACAGCCCTCAAATGATTCGACTTTGGATGTTTGACAGGATAATTATTCCCAACAGGACTATTTGCAAAAACTTAATTGATGAAGGTTTCGTTTTACTGTGACAGATTCAGAGAGGGGAGCGGCCAGATGGGCAAGAAGCACAACTGTCAAAGCTGGATCTCACTGTATAGTCGCAGCTCTGGGGTCAATATTGCAAACAGTGTTTCGACTCCAAAACAAACAATTTTGATCCGAGTGCTCCCACCGATCCAAACATTTACTTATCCAAATTTATTTCCAGTTACTGCCTGAAAAGACAAAGTGGGCCTCTGCTTCGCCCGGCAGACGGTGGATGCTGTTATAAGACGTTCCAAATGACTGGTGACTAAGCATTTGACATGTTGTCAGTCGCATTTGTTCTTTGATCGTGTTTTATTGCTTTCATTTCAGGGCTCCTACTGACACACATTTAAGATTCAGGTCAATGTTGAGACCTCTAACCTCTAATCAGCATAGCTGTGACAGTATGCAAGCACTGAGATCCCTGACTTTAATTATGATTATCTTTGTAGGATGTAAACAGAGGTCACTGAGTCTTTACAAACTGACCCCTATAGTTGTTTTTTCTTTTACTAATCCTCTGTCTGAGGTGTGGAGAGAAAGAAAAGCAACAAAGAAGCAGGATGTACTGAAGCCCAGTGCAATACATCTCTCTATATATTTCAGCACTATATGTATGTGCTCAACAGTCTAGGTGTGATTTGAAATGCCAAGAAAAGGGCAGGAATAAGCAGAAACTGTTGATTGTTGTCCACTAATCAATATTTCCAATAGCATCCAGGCTTGTTTTTTTTTTTTTTTGAGAAATTACAGTGTGGATGAACACAGAAGAGATGCAGATGAATTAAGAAGAGAGATATAATAGCGTTGCATGCAATTAGATTCAAACCCATGCAAGAGCTGAAAATGGATGATTTCCCAGGGGGTTGTACTAATCCACTCAAGTGCCATGGCACCTTGTCATGCACTTCTTTAAACAAATCATATTTTTATCCTGGCGTAAGGTCACACTATTTGCATGCATTTCTGCTGCTGCCAAAATTATTAGATTTGGCATCACGTTTTTTAAAAATATTATAGACTATAAATAATCTGTACTTGTGGAAGAAGGGCACCGTGAGACATCTGTGTCAAGTCTGCGGGCCTCAAAATTCCATTGTAGTCGATGAGTGTGTTTTTGTGAGGCTCCATCAACAAGCAGCTGCTGGTGAAACTGAAAAGACCAGCCACACTCGTGGATAAATCCAAGTACACAGTGTGTGTAATGACTCAATAGGTTCCACATTAGCATGAGTGCTACAGGGCTGTGATCCACCGCAACAGCAGGGACTTATGTGTTGATCTGTGCTGATAAACTGATGTACGGTTGCTACACGTATATGCATGAAGAATCTAATTTTTGACTGAGTTACACAGTGTATGGAAATACTATAACTGGCTAAGAATACTTCATATAGACAAATGTTCTCATTATGAGGTTAAGAGGCTTGGCTTGCTGTGATATTTACCCGACTTGCACAGCATTATGGTTAACCTACTTTTCCTCATTCAAAGAGGGAGGGGGTAGCTGGCAGCTGCTTTTCATACTTTTATGCCAGCGGACTGATCTATCTGCGGGTGAGACACCATGATAGGTGGATAAGGATATTCTCTTAAATGCTTTATTTATGATGACAGCGCCTCTCATTTGAGGAGGTATCAAAGTTGCATGAAAACAGCTTAACCTATGTACCCTTACCCGAATATGGTTAATAGCCAGATTATCTGCATATTAAGACCTGCTGGTGTGTGAGAGATCTCCAGAGCTCAACTTGGAGTCTTTCAGTCTATCCCTCATTGCAGTCAGTGAACCTTAAAAATCTGTTGTCATTAGATTACTTTGCTGATTTATAACCAATAGATGACCCAGAAAACTTCATTTTAGTCACAGCGCGACATGTTTCATGTTTTATTGACTGAGCTGTTCTGTGTGACTTACTCATCCCCGGCTATCAATCTACTGTAAACTTCTGTGTATTATGGTGCATCGGCTGTAGCACATCAGCAGAATGGGAAAATCTATATTTAGCACGTTTAAACCAACAAACAATAAAGAAATCAAAATAGGCAAATCATTGCAATTGCTGCACAACAAGCAGAGAGCACTTCATAGGGTAATGATGACGATAGCTGAAGAGACAGCTACTCGAGAATCATTTAATTTCCAGTGCAAATTTAGGGATGGAAATTTAAAAATAGAAATATGTATATACCAGTGCAAACACATCTACATACCGCCTGTATTTCACAGATGAGACATGCCACAAAGAAGTGATCCATGTAAGTGAACTTTCCTGCACTGTTATCCCTGATATATATAGATATATGGTGCATTCAGTGATGTTCTGACATGAAAGGCGTTCTCAGTTATTCCGGCTGATCAGGCCTCTTTTGGGTGAGCTTTGCTGAGAATTATGTGTTACCCAAAACTCTGTGTACTAATAATCACAAAGGTGTAAATGAGCAGGAAAGTGAGGGGGATGTCACTTGAGCACTGGTCCGTACACACCCACACAGTCCTCAGGCAAAGCATTAATCAGCCAAAATAAGTGATAACACCTGTGTGGGTGGACTATGGGTGTATAAGGGCTTTAATGTCAGTGGAACTTCTGCAAAACATCAAAGTTTTAAATGCAGAGAGAGAGAGAGAAAAAAAACAACAACCAAAAAAAACCTTAACACAGCATCTGTGTTTGTTTCTTTTTTCTTTTTTTTTGGTCTTCTCGGTTTGATTTCCGACAGTATTTTTCACACATGCAATGTTGTTTTTTTTCCTTTTTTTGCGAGCTGACTTTAAAATCAAGAAGTGTTTTTTGAGCGCACAAAGGAGAGGTTTTGTACATCTATCCACAAGTGCAACAACACAATGATGAGTAACTCTCACAGAGTAAACAAATGTGCACTGTGACACTGTAGATCACCTATCGCTGAGCCTCTGCAGATCGCTCGCTCCGTGAATTGGAAAATGACTTGAAATGTTTAGAAATCAGTAGCTTCACATAACATGAGGGGATCAAAAATACATAGGCCTGTTGTATTTAATATGTAAATGTATGCAAAAAAAAGTACCTCCAAGTGGAGCCAACTCTCTAACTGTAGAGCTAACTAAATCAGACTACATGTTAATGAGCACTCTCCTCGTTAACGGTTATAAAAGCTACACAGATGTACTGTATGGAGAGGCCTTGTGACATCCTCACTTTTACTCTTATCTTCACAGCGTTGAGCGGCTGAACAAAGTGGGGGCTCGCTGTGCCTGAGAAGCAGTCATGCCTGCATGACACTTAATCATGCCATCCTCAGTGTCTACCGCTTTAATCAGATAGACAAGTTTTGGTCTACACCAAACTGTGCATTGATTCAGTAAACTGTCTATCGATTTAAAAGGACTGGGCATGATTTCATACAACGTCTCGCTCTGTCTAGTGCCTCCTTTCTCCCACTTTCTTTTACCTTTAAATTTTCCATCTTATTTGTGATGGCAGACAAAGCACTTAAAGGGTGAAGCTCTTTAGACTCAGGGCTTTGGAGGATATGACAGAGCGCATTAGCTTTTTCACTTTATGCAGATATTGGCCCACTTTGTCACTAAAAAGGCGTGTGGAGGACTATTTTTGCCCAATTCAAAGTAAAGAAAGTGTGTCATGACCCAGTAACACATAGCAAAACCTGTGTGAAGTCCTGCCGGATCGTTCCCTCGTGCTATATCCTTTCTTGGCTTTAAACATTAATCATGATTGACAGATTGGCATGCATTTGAACTCCTCCCAGAGGAGAAGTCTATGAGTAACACGTTTTACACAAGCACTCAAAATGAAATGGTTGTGTAGTCTGGAATTCTCTGTCAGACGAGGTCAATAAAAGGGGTGTTAATTCCTGTGGGTCTGAATGAAAACTGAATGCAGTCAGCAGTGTCATACCCCTCAAAGAACCGAGGCAGAACAATGTATAAAGGACAGCATTTTGCAAAAGCCTCCCAGAAAGCCTTGTCAAGTATGTCTGCAGTCACAAAGGGGAAAATAAATTGTGAAAGTGCAGTTGCTTCAACACATGCGTATTATTACAGTGGTACTTTGAAACCAAATTAAGTAAGTCATTATTGAATAGTCAAAGATGGCATTTACATTTATTTCTATGTCACTGCTCAGTGGAAATTTAACAACACATTAATCAATTTGCTTAACCGTTTGGCTCTTTCCTCAGCATGTTTGTGGGAAGGTTTACACAGTCATCTCCTTTGACCAGTCTATCTCTCTGTTTCGTCAGCACAGCAGTTTGGGTCCTGTCTGAAAAACATTGATGCTTTTGTGAGCACAAGGATAAAAATGTTACAATGAGGAGAGTGAATATGCCATATTTCCACATCTCCGAGCAACACAGTGGTTGGTATTTTTCTTGAATTTCTCTGGAGAAGTAGATGCACTCACTGGATATAGCCCTAATACTGGGTTATAGTTGCACTTGAATGGTGAATTGCTTTCCTGTCCAAGCATGTTAAGTCACCTTTGAGGAAAAGCCTTAAAACACTGTGGTCCGAAAGTGTGAAATGGACGGAGAGCATATTCTATGACTCTAACATGGCTAAGCTAGGCTAACAGGCTGATGGCTGTCAAACCTTTTTAGCATAAAGGCAGAAAAGGTTGGAAATGAGCTAACTTGATTCTCTATGCAGTGCTAGCCCCTTGTTTTTTTTGTTTCTTCCAAGAAACAAAATGCCATTATTCAGTGTTTTTAAGGCATGTTTATGAATTTCTGGCAATGTGAGCTAGCTTTTCTATCTATGTGTTTCCTATCTATGCTAAGCTGCTAGCTGTAGCTTCACGTTTAGCGTGTGTCCCTTTGATCTTCTAATCTTGGAAGAAAGGAAAACTTGCCCAAAATGAGCAATTATATTCTTTTAATCCTACAAGGATGGCAGCAAACACCACTCAGCGTCATATCTCAGCTCCTGTCACACCAAAGTGCTTTTGTCACTTTAGCATGACGAATATGGTTAAAAAGTAGCAAGACAGCGATCCACTCCAGTGAATGTTGATATATCACGCAACAAGTGAAACAATTCTTTCATTAAAAATGAATGCGTGTGTTGAATGAATAACGGAATTAGTTCATTAACAGCGTTTATTATAAAAAGTAAACAACTCGTTAACAATGAATTCAGAGGCGGCACATTTAAATGACCTAACCACACACAGTTTGATTGATGTGCAAGTTTGTTTTCTGTGTTTTAAAACAAACATGCAAATAAACCCAGAAGCAGCATTTTAATATTTTCGCCCTCGAGGCATTCACGCTGCGTTCAGTGACGTCTCTTGGTTAAAATGAAAACTACACTTTCAATTTTGTTTATGTGTTGTGTTCGCTGTTGTTTCCCCACCACCAGTTCCCAGCCAAGTGGAACCATCTCCCATAGCATTTGGTGAAGGTGGAAGACAAGCTCTTAATCGGCTGTGTTATTGAATTATTGAATTAAAAGCTTAAGTACTCAGGGTGAGCATGTCAATTTTTCACAACTGAATGGTACAGTGCTCATTCCATTTTCATCTGAATAGATCATTTGTGTATGTAAAATGTAGAAGAATGGAGGTATTACACAGATCAGTTTCATTGTCTGTAATTCCCTTTCACTATGACTGTAATCATTCTGAGAGACAAGTCATATTCATCCAGCACTGCATGCTAGTCCTTAATCTGCATTCAGCTCCCTCCGACAACATAGCACTTTTTTTTTTTCTGTCAAGCTGCAGTATTGTAACATTGTGTTAATTAAGAAAGGGTTTTACTTCAAAGAGTATTCTACGTAATTGTGGCAAAAGCGGAAGTTTAACCTGTTTTAAATCCTTCAGTGCTACAGTGTTAAAAAAAAAAATGGAGTAAGTGTCGCAGCGAATGGTTCAACCCCCTTCTACTTGACATTCTGCTCACCTGTCTTCATCCCCCGTGTTCTGAGAACCCTGGGACTGATACAGATAAAATGATGTGATGTTTCTGTCTGTATTTCAATGGGATGAGTTGCTGTGACCCACGCAATCTCCCTCTCAAAGAGTATTTCAACTTATGCAGATGAGCTCATCAGAGCTGCCTGCTGAGATGAGACATCTAGGTCTGGAATTGTGTCAATACCAGCACCAAAACAAATGCAAATCAAAATCCAAATTAATGTGTTTTCCCTGAGGAGAAACTGAGTCGTACTTATAGTCAGCTCTCAGTAGATGACAGGATTCTGTTATCCAGAGCTCATGAAAAACAAGGCATTCTCAAACTGCTCACCGAGCTAGGGTACAGAAGTCAGCGTCTCCAGATGGAGAAACTAAACTTAACCAACTAAAAAGAAAACGGGCTTTTGTGTGATTGTTTTACAGATGAAATACACAAAACATTTCTACATCGACAGGATTCCTAATTTTTGTGATCTGCCTTGGCGAACATGCCTAACATTATAATGTTTAATTGCTCAATGTTGAATATATCGAGCAGATGCAGTTGATATATGGCAGAGTTTCTAAATGGTATTACTGAGGCCACAGCAACGTTTCTGTCAGTATCTTCTGCTGGAATAAAAGAGCAGAAAACACGTAATGTGAGGAGAGAAATGACACATGGATTTCAGAAGTTTAAACTCCAATACTCTGCAATATGTCTGCGCACTACGGCCTTGTCACTGTATCTTTGCTTTCTCTATTTGATTTAACAGTAAATAGTGTACATGCACATAAACAAGATTTCTGCCCTTCTCCAAATACAGCAAAGAAAAGTATATTTTGTACACTCAATGACACGGGTATGAAATTTCAGATATTACTAATATAACCTTGAAAACTTTTCAACAAAAGATGGTGCATTTTTTCATTTGTTGTATAATTCTCTCTCTATCTTTCTCTTTTTAATATATTTACTTGTGATAACCTTTAATGCGCTATTTGTTCAATCCTTTGCTGCTGCAATGACCCACTTTCCCCCACAGGGATCATTAAAATTTCATTTTATCTAATCAAAGAATTCGTAGCGAAACGTCTTTGCTTGTAACTGCTAGTTGCAGCTGAATGTTTCAGTTTTTTTTTCTTTTTTTGATTCATGTCTTGTCATTTTGTCAGACACATTCATATTTAAAGAAAGATGTAATCACAAGTAGACATTAACTGCTAGCAACTCTGAAGACTTTGAATAGTCTGCAGAGCAAGGGAGCAAGAGCATGAGTATGATTCCCATCTTGACCTAATGCAATCCTTGTAGCAGTAAAGCACAATATAGGCATTGAGCAGAGGCAGTCAACTCATCTTCTGTTGGGTGCACTAAAAGACAGTGCCTGTTTTTATTTGAGCTTTTTTTTTTTTTTAATAAATAGCTGTGCAAAAATGTTGATTGTGATTTTTCCTTTGAAGTTCCCCTAACTAGGATCTAGACTACTGCTAGATAACATGTGCTGGTATACAGTATAGAGCTGAAGTTGGCAGATTGGAGGATTGAATTTTTTTTTTTTGTCATTAAACACATTTAAGCACCTCGTAGACATATATACACCTCTTGCACATAAAAAAACAAACAAACAAACAAACCAAAAAAAAAAAAACACGACAGCTTCAGAAGTTGTCACTGTTCAAAAATAACTACCTTCCATGCACACAGTGTATAGAAATTTAATAAAATACACAACAAGTACAGTAGCCCACATTCACGTGTAAGCTCAGCTTATTTTCACATAAACTGCAGAGGACGACAATAAAATTTCAAATACATTCTTAAAAAAATGTTTTTTATAGGAACCTCAAATGGTTTTATGAAAAGGGACATTCCCTGTTGCACCACCATTAACAGTTCATAAGACACTTCACTTTTGTATTTAACGTCACTGATATGTATTTCAGTTGCCTGTGATATTCAAAGAGATGTTCCTTATACACTAAATGGAGACAAAAAGCTTCACTGTACAAAAGCAGACAGGACTCAATAGCTTAACAGTAGCAATTTGTTCAATAGCCTCACAAAATTGGAGCTTGAAATGTGTAAAATACAGACATCTAAATTGACAGGTACAGTACACCATGAAAACACTTGAAGTCAGGTAAGCACTGATTTTTTTCCCCCCCCGAAACCTTCACAGCAGTCAAGGACACACATTTCACCTTAACACAACAAGTCACGAACTCAAAAAACATACAAAGCAGATGGTTTTTGGTTATACAATGCGTGTCTGGACACCTCTGTAGGTCAAAAAAATGAAAAAATAAAACAAACAAACAAACAAATAATAAAAAAAAAATCACCTCTTGCTCATTAATCTGCGGTTTCATCATCCCTCCTCTGGCAGGTGAGAGAGCAAGATCATCTGACCTGTCAGTTGCCAGATTCCCGCGGGTCGAGGACATAATCTGACCCCCCGCACTCCTGGCTGATGACGGAGCTGTGAATGAGACCGCTTGACAGGGACTTAGGCCTGAGCTCACAGGTCAGGTAGGAGGGCTCCTCCAATTCAGTGTGCAGTGGGGAGCACTGGCCATCTGGAGGGCCGTAGGCACTGCTGTCTGAACCCCCCTCCCTCTCCTCTTTGGACTCATGGTTGGCCAAGTCCAGGGGCATACTGCTCTTGCTGGGACTACTGGACGCGGATGGACTCTCCTGTAGCGGTGGGCTTAGTGCACGCTGCGATTTTAAGTAAGGTTTGACATTGGCCACAAGGATTGTACTGTCTCGCTGTTCCTTTCCAAACGTGCTGAGGGTTTTTCTGCTGCTGCAGCTGATGGTGCCATAAATCTCTGTCTCTACCATGGCATCCATTCCCACAGGGATGAAAAGGTTGGTGCGATTATCGGTGCTGTCTGCTTGGCTTCCTACCCGTAACTTTGGCATCCAGCATCTGTCAGAATGTCCCAGTGCACGACATTCATCCGTGCAGTGGACTGATTTGTCTTGCTCTGCAAAAACAGTTAAACATTTGTTATTGGACCCTTCTGGGGTAAGAATAAACAACCTAGAAGAAAATGTTGATGGCATTTTGAAGGGTGAGCAGCAACAACAAAAGACTGCAACAAACACAAATTTCCGTACTATTCTTGAAATCATACGTTATTTACTATGCATCACTATAATATTTCAGAATAAACATGAACTTGGAGCACATTGCTACAGATACAGTTCAGTTAGATTTTGCGACATAAACACAGTCTTCTTCATTCTAGACATGACTCACAACATAATGACACACAACAATATACTACAAAAAAAAAAGTTAGCTCCTTTGCTTTTCCACCGGCCAGTACAGCAAATGATTGAACCGATTCATGAAACATCTTCCTCATGCTACTCTCAATAACAACAACAACATGTGTGGGTGTTTCCTGGAGAACATCATCTGGCGCAGATGAAGAGATGCGCTTTTCATGTTTCATTTGCAGCAGAGGGTTAGTGTAAAATAAACACACAACTGTGACATTTGCATGAGCAGTTACATTCACCACTTTGAAGAAAAAAAAAAATCTGTTGTCAGGATGTTTTTAGTATGCACATTGTCAGGGCTCATTATTGTCACTTATAGGTGTTAATTTTATTCCAGAGACTCTGTGAAACTCAGTCGATCAAATCTGGAATAAAGTGCCCAAAATGAGACTGGGATTTTTTGAAACGCCATTACATTAGGAGCACAAACACTCATTAGTTTGACCTGTAGTAATTTTTCTAATTACTTTGAGAGACTCTGCTGCATAATCAGCAGCTCATTTGCATTTCCTGCCCATTTTTCATTTCACTCCTTGTTAGTGGACACGTATTGTGACCTGTCCTTGCCTCTGGAGCACATCAGTGATCTTCTCGCTGCAAACGTATATAGACTACTGTTGTAAGCGCGAACACAAAAAAGTCAAACGGAAATCATTTTCCATGTAGCTTGGTCTGAGGATAGCCGTGCATAGCTGTGCAGCAGTACACTGCTGGTGCACTTGCTGTATAATTTGAGGCAAAGAAAACACACAGTCTTTCCCACTCTTGACCTTACATATCGGTGATTGAAGTGGAGCCTTGATTAGACCATGACTATGGGAGCCTCAGCTGCGATCGTTGATGCTGCACACCAAGCCAAACACCTCTAGATTATACCATTTCTACGTGCGACTGTGTATTACTAGTGGTGGGAACAAAAAAAAAGAAAAGGCTTTAGCCTTGTGCCCTGACTCTGGCTTTTACATTTCATACCACATCTAACCCTAGCAGGCATAAAAGAGTGACACACAGAATGAACCAATTTTCATGGTCTTGATGTAGAAGGTGTCATTACTTTCTTTTTTTTCCACTCTGTAGCCACCACACTTCGCTATTAAAATTAATTTGACATTGATGCATTGAGGTATTTTGCATGTAGCGGCATGAAGCAAAAATGTCAAACGTGTCTTTGTAAATTGGTCGAAAAAGATTGTTTTCCTTCATTTGTTATACATGAAAGCGAAACGGCAATTTAATTCGAAAAAATATAAAATTAATCTCCAAGTTGTTCTGTTAACTGATTTAACTTTAACAAACGGGTTATCTTTGCTCTGATTGGCGTCCCTTTTTGCTAGAGAGGCATGTGTAAGTTGAAAAGATGATCACTGATTTGATCAGAGTTATGGTTATTTACTTGGGTTTGGTGCGTGTCCGACTATAAGTAATGGATGAATGATCATGTAACACACATAGAGACAAAATGCACAACCCAAAAGAAAACCCACCACATCTGTAACATCTAATTCCTTGATGTCGATTTCTCTCCCCAGTGGTAGATTATGACACAAAATGCGAATGTCCTCACATCTACAGTAGTCCGCCGCACACTAACACATCTTTCCTCTTGTCTAATGGAAACCGAAAATTTCAACCAAAGCTTCATACCTGTTTCTTTTTTAACCACAATATTAGATCCAGTCAAAACCTTACACTGCACTGATCCCATCTCATAGCTTTGGTCTATAAATAAGGCGTCTTTATCTCGCTCTCATGCTATTCCATGATATCAAATACAACGAGCAAGTGTTTAACTGTGAATGAGACACTTGATCTCATTGTGAAAACCGGCTCTGGCGAGGATGGAGCCTGGAACAAGGGGAAGCTCTACATGATGAGACTCTTCCTTAGAAGAAGTGGGGAGATCCTTACGTTCAAAGGCAACAGCACCTTCCTCACACACTTGCCTTGCCCAGTTTGCTGGAGGCTACATCAAAAATCCGAGGAGGAAGTTCAAACAAATAAAAAAATAAAGGAAAGAAGAAACCATCTTTGTGACACTACCTTCAATAGATGTGAACACCAGCACACATACAATGCGAAGCTCATTCACAAGTCCATGAACACCTACACAAACACACCTACTCATGCACTTGAAGTCATAGAACAAAATTGATCTGTTAATTATGCTACGACTGGACTGAGATGGAGCAAATTGATTGAGGCTCTCAATTTAACTGGTTCAGAATGTTTTTAAGAATTTTTTGAAAAAAAAAAAGAAGAAATGTTGTGTGTGTTTTGATGTGCGCAGTAAAATGTTTTTGAATAATGGCTGTCATTTTGTGTCATGTGATCTACCCTGATTGTAACTGGAGCTGTCACTTTTTGTCTGTATGCTGCTTTTTGTTCACACAGATGTTTGCCTGATAGAGACGCTGCAGAAATGTTTTTTATTTTATTTTTTTATAATTTTTTGCAAATTCCATGATGTGGGAAACCCTTCTTCTCCTTGTTTTTTTTTTCCTTCTGCAGCTGTGGGTGAGCACACTATCCACCTTATTTGCTTTACATAAACAGCGTTCCTGTGAAAACAAATGTGGTTTGTCCCTCAACAAAATCAATTTAATCCATTTTAACCAGAAACACACACACAGCTGATGCTAATTCTGTGTAACAATGACAGAGTTTTCATTTGTATCCTGTTTCAAGATACAGCGCAAAAACTGATCGGTGGAATGTGTTTATTTTTTCAAATGACAGAGGTAAAATATCAACTACACGAAGAACATAAATAATACATTTCAGCAATCAACTCTAAAATCGTTGGGGCTGATTACTGTGGGGGATTTAGGTCAATTTTAGAATGAACGATTATGGAAAATCATACCTGTTTATGTGTCTTAATGGGAAATTGACTCGAGTCTTTTGCTATATCCAAACTGATGATTGTGTTTCTTGTTGTGGCAAGATTTGCGCACAGCCCTCTTGGCCAGATGTGTCTCGAATAGAAGTTTAAATGAGACATTTAAGTTAAAATTATATAAATGATAAGAATTTATTCTATGGATATGACATGAAGATAGTTTAAGGTTTCAAAACAAGTTAGATTACAGTAGTTATCAGTAAGTCTATTGTATAAAAAAGTTATACTTGGCGGTAAAGATGGTAGCTAACAAGCAGGGAAGCCATTAAAGTCTGTAATTAAGTAGGAGAAGTAAAATGCATTAATAATTGATTGGTTTTAAGTTAGTGGTGCACCAAGCTGTGACTACATCTTTTACTGTCAGATTTCAGGCTGCACACTGTCATCTTTTTTTCCCTGTCATGTTATGTGAACTTAAACATGCACCATTCTTTGCATAAACCATTATTATGCCATCTTTGTCAGGACTAAGATCAAGAGAAAATACTCATTTGAGTTCAAAATGCATTCTACATCAAAAGGGGGGAAACTAAATGATGGCTTTGATTTGGCAAAACCGCAACGCAGGTTCCGCATATTACAAGTGCTGCACTTTGAAGCATCCACG
>OMNW01018427.1:0-20231 GCA_900303245.1 Selene dorsalis | reverse complement strand
ACCCCCCCCCCTCCTCCCCATTTGCTTCTCTCTCCCCAGCCAAAACTATGTGTCACTGGGTTTCTGAAATCCACATTCTTTATTAAAATCCCTTATAACATTGTTAAAGAAGACCATAATACAGCCAGTTACTGACATTTCTTATTATATGATAATGTTCAGAGCACAGTGTGTCAAGAGAAAACTATGTCTACTAACTGTCACAATCTTATAATTGGCCACTGAGTAGCACACTTGGGCTCAGGCTTTTTTATTTCCATCTTAGTATAGCTTAAAGTTTTAAAGCTCATCATAATTTTGACAAATTTTTGAAAGGAGAAGACTTTTACACAATCTTCTTATCATATGTTACATTTTGGGATGCCTCTCTTTTCCACCCTTTCAACGAAATATGTTTTTCTGCTTGCATGCTTTTGGTGAACCATGGGAGAATTTGCTCATGAGTCGTCAGCAATGGCCTTTAATCTTGCAGATCTATACTTCTTTTATGTTATTTGATGACCAGTCTATCATCAAAGCTTAAACTGTATGGGAACAGAAAATGGAAATGGATTCACAAAGTAAGAGAAGGATGAGAAAATCGATAGTGCACATTGCAGTGTCTCTGCCTCATACAGTCCGGTCTTTTACAGATTTATAAAGACAGTAATACTTGACTAATATTAACTTAACATTAACATGTGACTTGCTGTGATGTTCAGCAGTTAATACCATTTCTCCCTGTAAACAAACCAAAGTATTTTTAGTCACTGTATGAATCAGATCATCATGAGATTATTTGTTATCATCAAACGACCCTGAACAGAATGAGTAAGTTTGTTGGACAATTCAGGATTGAATGAACTATTTACAAGGACTTCCTTTGTTTTTATATGATACTTGATACCAGTCATGAGTTTGTGAGAGCAGGAATTATCCACAAGAATCCACAGCGATAACCTGCTATTACAATCAGAAGAGCAGTTGATTTAATTTCCCTACATTTTAACATTGGTTAGGCAAGCAATTTATGCGTTTGATATGCAAATAAGCACAATGTTATCATTTTCATTTCAAAGGCCCTGTCATGAATTGTAATGTGAGTCCATAGCTCAGTTGCAAGCATTGTCCTAACAATAAGAAGGTTCTAGGTTTTAATCTCAGACCTGTGATTTCCTATGTGGAGTTGGATCGTTCCTCTCATGTTTGTGTGTGCTTTGTCCAGTTGCTCCAGTTCCCTCTGTCAGTCCCCAAAAACTTAACGTCAGCTAAACTGGTTGCTTGAATTGCCCACAGTTGTTTTGTCTGCTCTGATGTTGTCATAGGCAGCAGCATTTTTTCAGGATGGCCCAAGGAATATAGTCTGTTTCACAGATTGTAGTTGTCTTCTTCTTCTTCTTCTTCTTTGCTATAGCTGCAATCTCTCCTCTTCTACGTTCTCCGTTAGGAAAACAGCACCCCTCTAACTAATGTGGAAGTCTGTGGTGAAGCTATGTTGGCTGTGAGCTATAAACACCCTCTGTTGACCCATGTCCCATGTCCAGTGAGGCCAGGTCGAAGTTAGCATCCCTTGATGTGGGAAAAAAGGAATGATTAACCAATCAGATGAAGCCACTGGCATTCCATTGCCAAACTATAATTAGTCAGGTCTCTGCCAAGCGAAGCCAGTCACCCTCTAGCCTTACACTAACCAAATCATAGCATGTTGATAATGTCATTGACACTGAAATTACATTATTATTGTGTGCGCATGAGAAGGAGACAGCAAAAGAGAGTGCATGTGTGGGTCAATCCAAGTGACGGTTTGTTGCCTGTACAGCCTGAAAGTCCTTAATCTCTATGATAAAGTTTTGTGTAAAGTTACATTGGGTCTTGGCTTCATCAGTTATTAAATTGCCCCAGTTCATGCCACTTGTCAAAGGGAGTTCTATTTCATCTTTAACCTGCATGCCACACCCCTCAAAATGTTACAGTGCCTGTGTCAACGAGAGTGACGTAGATTGAGTTGAGGTATATGAAGAGTTAGAGGTGGAGCAGAGGTGGATGAGTGGGTGGATTGTTGAATGGCAAAAATGTGACCTCTTTTCAATTTTCCTTCAATAATAAGACAGGTTTTATCTGACTTCCAGGGTAGATGACAGAAAATGGATTTCTTAATCAGGCGTGTTTGAGTGAAGGTGCATCGGGCGTTTAGTGCTCATCAGACTGTATTGTTGTGAAATCACTGGTTGCATTCTGACCTCTGGACACTGTTTTATGAACATGTACTGTTGAAATTACAGGGTATGGTGGAGATCCTTGGGGACGAAAAGCAACAGCTGCTTGTCTGTAGACATAAATGCAGTTGTATACTCAACCTACCCAGTTAAATCAAATTCTATAGCGCATTACTTTAGTCAATAGTGGTTTGTACATTCCCTGACATTGGCAGTCTTTTGTATGAATACAAAATACAATGACCTCATGCAATTCAAATGAATTTATTGTCTTCACATGATAAAGATTTCACAGTAAAGTATTTCTGTCATGAAATCTATGCTGGTGACAGTGATGCCCGTGCTTCAAAGGACTGTTATGGGCCTCTGCGAAGCATTGTTGCATAGCATTCTAACCAAGCAGGGGATTTTGATAAATAAGAATTGAATTTAGTTCCAGCTGTGACATGTTGATTGATCAAAAACCTCATGGCTAAGGCCTCCCTCCTCTCCCATCTTATTTATCCTTTGTCAAATGGTTTCAAAATCAATACTAGCCTTGTACACAACCTTTTCTGCTGCGGGCACTCGTGGAGGGGGGTGGAGGGGTGGGAGTGGGGAGAAAAACACCTGCTCTCTTGGTGATTGTTACTAATTTTTCCTGTCAAACATTTGAACACAGAATAATTATTTGCTGTGTGGTTTCAGGGCACAACAGATTATTGTACAATCCATTCAGATAACTTCTGAGTGTTTGGAAAATGAAATCGCCTCAAACCACACCAGTCAAGCTGGGAAGGTGATCTATCAGACACTGCAAGGAATAACTCACCTTAAAAGATCCTATAGTCTTGGTTGCACTGAATTCCTTGTGTTTGTACAATGGAAGCAAGTCCCTTGTCAAACTGCAGATGAGACCTACATGGTGTTCACATGGGACATTTTGAATTTGTCACATTCACTGTTGTTGTGTGCATGTCTTGAGGCTTTTGATATCTATATACATTCGAGTTGATGGTGAAGTCTTCCAGTGTTTGATGTCCAACTAATCTGAACACTTTCCTTTTGAAGGAGTGGACTGCTATTATATTTGTCAATGCACGGCATCTGTCATTAAGAATTGCTCATATTTTTGTATCACAACACACATTTTTGCTGAATTAATGTCTGTCGGTTGAACTCTTTTAAAATACAAACACTGTTTGCTGATGTACAATAACCAGAAGACTTAAAAATATTAAAGGCTTTGCCTATAGCAGTGGCACCTAATAGAAAATAGTAAAAAGACACAGTGATATGGGCTGCACTTTACTTGTGTAGCCTGAAACTATCCTGGGTGGTTTTTGTTTTGAAACAAAAGGAAACCTGTGGCCTAAGGAATTTGTAATGAAAATGAAGTTAAAACAATGCATATGGACAAAAAAACTCACCAGTAGGCTTTTTTTAATCAGGCTCAGATTACAGACGTTTGGGCTGATTTATCCCAGATTTCACCTCTAGGGAAGATCTCACTTTGAACACATCAGGTGAGAGAGAGTGAGTGAAAAGGTTTGTGTGTGTGTGTGTGTTAGATGTTAGAGTGTGAGAAGAATTAGCATATGTTTTAAGATTTTGCTCCCTCTGGCAATATTCTCTGTAGCCTTTACTACCTTTATTTTCTTTTCTTACTTTTAGAGTGAACAAGTTTATGATTGCAGAGATGAGAAGAAAAGTGGTAATACTTGTGTAACGTTAATGTCACAGTTGTTAAGGAGTTTTACTTATAGTTTGCATGTGTAGGTTTAACACTCCTTTAGATTGTGTGAGAACGATCATCTCTCATCTCAGTCTTTGTCAGTCAATGCATCAATTTTAGCAGTGTGATGAATGGCATGAGTGATATGTTGAAAAGTGTATTTTGCATAATTGTACACTGATTAGCTGGCTTGCAGATGCTGGTCATAGCCACAACTGTCAGCTTACATCTCAGACAGACCAAAATCACACAGTGTAAAGGCAGCATCAGACAGTGTGGCAGTGTTGTCTCATGTTGATTTTAATTTACTTTTACTTCTTTTTTCTAATAATATAGCCATAGCATGCAGATGTCATTTGACAGAGGTGAGAGGTTATGAAGCCTGTGTTAATAATACAAAGGGGCTTTTTCACTTTCACAGATATATGCGTAGGAGAGAGATATTTATATCTGAAACTCATCATGTTGCATGCGTCGTACATCTAAGAGCCTCTTTGACATTGACTGGATGAGGTCTGTGTCTTGTTTTATATTCTTCTTCATTTGTTTATTCTAGTGTCATCTGTGCTGCGTCTATGTAAAAACAAAGAAGAGAGCCTCTTTTGTGTAAGTGTCCCTCTGCCAGGCCTGATATGTAACTGACCCAAGTGTTTATAAAAAGACATGGACATTTATGAGCCATTTACAAGACATTTGAATCAAGTGGAATGACTTGTCTCAATTTTTAATGAGTTTATTGAAATTAAAGTTGAGACTGCTGCATGATATTACCATTAACCTGTCTGTGGCTAGCTCTACAGCTGTAACCCGAGCACAGATTGTACATTTTCCCATTCACTCCCCCTAGGCTGTGGCTACAGATAGCTAAGGGAGTGTTTATCACTCAGGGGTGACTGTGCCCTCGAGTCAGCCTCTGTACTGAGACAGGAGACACATCATAACATTGTCTGTCAAATGATTTGTGGCGTACTTGGTATAAAGGCTTTTAAAGGCATTTCTCAGTTCATTTTTTGAGCTAATGGAAACTCCTTAAACAGTGGGTTAAAGAAAGTAACAGATGTACTTTGTGTAATAGTTTGTTCAGGTGTACTGGAAACTAGTTACTCAGAGAAACGGATGCAAATTGTGGGTTAACATTTGGACTCTCTGTGTGACACTTATGGTAGGATCATGAGTTCTGGGTTTCTTGCTCTAGATATTTAACATAGAGGGAGAGGAGGCTCTAAACCCGGTTATTTAGACAGCTGGGGGACATTTTATTTGCTCTGAAATGTCAGTCGTCTGTAACCATTAGTGAGGAAGCTCCAGGAAGTGGCTCTCTGTATGCTTCACAATTAGTCAGGATAGAGGGCAGGCTGAGCCAAACCTTGTTCCGCCTCGGTCAACTCACGTAATTATTATTGTTTTAGAAATCCATTACAGTCCAGATGATGGAGCTGAAGAGTTTGTTTGAGAAGGGCTGAGTTTTGGTAGGGGTTTGTGCAGCTGCTCTGGCACACTGGCAAAAGACTCTGAGGGGTTAGATACTCTGGGATTTATTGCTTGTTACATGTTCAACATTGACTGAATATAATTTGGAAATGTTTTCATTTGGAAATGCATAAATTGGTTGAAATTGCTCAGTTCAAGAGCTGGAAAACAATGTGTTTTCCTACTGCTAAGTTTTGCAGTTTTTGAATACAAAGGATTCAGCCAGTAGCAGTGACAAGTTCAAGACATATAGTGACTAAAGCAGTGAAGCGCTCCAGTTTGATGTTTAGCATGGCTATCGGGGTGGCCAGTATTTTTGGTTTTCAACTACATGCAGTAGTCATGTTCTGTGGAAATAGTCTATTAAACTGTTTCTCAAAATACCATGCAAAAATTCACTGCTGTATATTTTCAGACAAACCTGTCTTTGCAGTTAAAAATAAACTCATGACCAATGTAGGTTTAACTAAGAGACTAAAGCCAAGAAGAAATTCTTTGTTCAATTAGTGGAGTTGATTATTCATTTGGAAGCCATTGATTATAGTGGATGTGCTGTCAGCATCCTCATTATTCCCTTTGGAGGATAAGAGTGCTTTGTCAAGATGCACGATGAGTCGATGATGTGTACCTCTTAGCAGTATGACGTCTTCATTCATCATGGAAATTTTGGATCTCTCAATCGCCAGGCCCTCAGCTCTCAATCATAGCTCCCTCAGCCGCTGACAGGCGGCCACTGTAACATGCAGGAGGAGCCACGGATGAGCTCTCCATTAATGAAAAAATAACATATCACACAATACAAATGGGTGTGAAGAAGTGAGAGCACTTCAGAAATGCCCAGATAATTAGACTGTCCGGCAGCAGATTGATGGATGCACTATAATTACCTTTGTGTTATTATTTCAGGGCCAGACAAAAAGGAGAAGCTGGTTTCTCTGCTTTGAGCCGCACTGATTCATTAATCTCATTAATGTGTGGAATTAATATCATTTTATCAGACATTCCAGAGCTGCTGGTGGTGTGTGTGGCTAGAGCCATGATTCAGAGCTGTCAGACAGAGGGTAAGCATCAATCTAACTCAACACACTGCCAGCTCATCTGCCTTCCAGTCACGAGATGGGTGAAAAGTGTACACAACAAATATGAGCCCGTGTTTCCCTCTGGTACTCTTTTGTTTAGTGCTGGAGCTCTGGTAAAGTGTCATTTTTCTATTCATTTTTTTCAGAAAGAGGCATTGCAGGCAGGTCATGTAATCATTTTCTGCAAAACAATTTATATTAACATGTTAATATTAATTCACCTGACAGGCATAATTGAGCCATTATAATAGTAAAACCTTCATGTAAATATTGTATGTGGAATAATTAGGAATTCAGGCTTATGTTGCCTACCAGTCTTGTAGATGTATCTTTTCTTCTTTTTACTTCGGTTTTGTCATTCTCAAATTCATTCTGAAAAATGGAGAACGAGGGGGGTGAATAGCTTCTTTAGATGTAATGCCTCAATTATCATCTCAGTCACCTCACAAGTTACATTTCATTTGCACACTCATTTTTGCACAAATTGTCTTACCGTAGATCTGAAATCTGTTGCACGTAAATCTTGGCATTATTTTGGGGAGTGTTTACTTAATCTCTGAAAAGCAAATGACAAGGGCAAGACATCAGAAACTGCTCAAGAGAGCACTGGCTCCAAACCTGCAAAACAGAAATATTTTTGGCCATTTGCAGCTGAAACTTGTGAAACGTAATGATATAATTAGCACCTTTTAAGTGTGCATATTTACACATTTATCAGAGATGAAGGAACATAATCATACACCATTGGACTTGTGTGCCTGACCAGAACTTGTAGCTCTGATTTCACTCTCTGGCTCCACTATGTCCACTAACTACGTAGTTGCCAACTATGTTTTTTGTTGTTGTTGTTGTTGTTTTTTCTGAGAATGCAGTGTAGAGTGGCTTTTTATGCTTTTAATTTGAAAAAAGCCACCTGCTACAGCTGAAAACAATACTATGAGAGTAGTGAGAGTGTACTGAAGCAGTTACTGTAAACAAAGAGCTGAAACACACAAGAGGTAACACCAAGTAGAAGAAATGCTGCTCGTGATATTTTTCAGAAGAACTGTCATTACAAGTGACGCTTTACCATTTTTATGTTGTTCACACGTTGTCGTTTAAACTAAGACAATGCATTATATATGCATCATTTTCCTGTGTCATTTGTTCAATGTGACTAAGCAAAAGCTCAGATTTGTTCACAGGGCCCCTCTGTTGTACCTTTATCATAGAATAGCAGTTGAGGCCTCGACGGCATCATATCCCATCACCCTGCAGGTGGTTCAGTTTGTCGATTGGAGGAAATGGCATCTTTACACCCAATTTGAGGTGAAGTGACTCAGAGTTTACATGTAGGATATCCCGTGACCCTGGAGTAATGACTTCCAGACTGCAGGTGGTCCTGCTCTTGTGTGGCAGTGATAGGACTCCATAAACAGACTTAATCACATTCCTCCAGCAGTCTTGGTATCTCTCTCTCTCTCTCTCTCTCTCTCTCTCTCTCTCTCTCTCTCTCTC
This sequence comes from Selene dorsalis, assembly GCA_900303245.1. NCBI lineage: Eukaryota > Metazoa > Chordata > Actinopteri > Carangiformes > Carangidae > Selene > Selene dorsalis. The sequence goes on along the minus strand of OMNW01018427.1, from coordinate 12,276 downwards.
TCTCCCTGTCCCATGTCTTTTTCCCCTCTCTGCAACAAAGGAGAGTCATTGTGTAAAATGTAAGCAGCTCCTCTAATAACATACACACCTACCACATACCTATTTGCTTAAATCTGAATGTCCATTTCTTTGCTGGACATATGTGCAGTTGTCCACTCCTCAAACACGTATACTTAATTTTTTGTGGCTTTAATCTCTCACACAGAGATGTCGTACTGTAAATCTGCTCCCTCATGTGTGTGCCATGTGAAGAAAGTTTAGCAGGCAGCCGGGGGGTTGTGGTAATCCTGACCCAGTCTTTCAGAAGGAAATCATGGTAAGCAGCGTGAGCCGTCACAGAAAACAGCTGTTCACGCATCCTTTCTCTTTTTAATGACACTTCTGTGGCATCGCATAGGTCCTCTGGGATTGGAATACAACAGCCACTCCTCTCCAAGTACAAACGCGGTTTGTGTTTAATTGTTTTCAGATTTTTTTTTTCCTTTCCCCCACCCATTGAAGCCTTTTCCAGACCTTAATAACAGAGTGGTTTTGGAGGGCTAAGTCAGAGTCAAAACTCCATTAACAGAAGTGGTTCATCCAGGCCTGTGCTGATTCCAGCAGGCAGCAACCTAAATTGATATGTGCAAAAATCTAGAGCAGGATTCCTGATCACAAATAGCTCTACTGTTTTTCAGGAACACCACACTCCTTAAGCTTCGAAATCACAACAAACCCAAGCCACATTCTGTAAGCGTTGCAAGTGGTCTGTATTTAAATTTTGTTACAACTACTTTAAAACAGGCCAGTTATACTCTGTACTTGACACTGCTTCCAAACTCAATTTCACTTGAGACAAATGGACATGAAGAAAACTTATTAAATAACCACGTCGACTTCTCTCAACTGTTCTGTATATCTGTATATTATAGATGGGAAGCTCACCGTTATTGCCCAAATGTGCATTTTGCAGCTAATACTAAGATTATAAAGCAGAATTGTTTCCTATAAAGGTTATTTATAAGAAATAAGTAACTCTAGTGTCCCTGTGTATGAACCATCTTATGCTACAGTTCATAGGATTTATCATGTTGATGGTCTAAGAACCATCACTTGACAAAAATGAGGAGGAAATGTTTCGCACTGGGAATTATTTTGCTTGTTAGATACAGCGATAGATACATATTTGTCTTATTTGTGTGTAGGCTACATACAAGAAGTTAAGTTTAGTTCTTGAGGTCTCTATGTGTTGTCTACCATGTTCCTCCACAGTGTATACCAAAATACACTTCAAATTTTAAGGGGGATATATGAGCTCTGCACCCTGATGCATACAAGATTTCCAGATTAGTTCATTCCATAAACAAACAGAGCTGAAGGAGAGAACCAGTCTTCTTTGAGAATTCAAGTCACTCTAAGCATTCCTAATGTGGCTGGGCCTTAGAACCAAAATGATATCACCATACAGATGTTAAGGAGTGAACAGTAACCCTGGGTCCCGTCCTGTCTGGACAGCAGAGCGTCTTGTCCCAGCTTGGGATTTTGTTGATGTAAGGGAGTTGAGCTGTTGAGGCATGCCTGAGAGAGATTATCATTGGTTGGGGGTGGTGTGGGCAGTAAAAACCCATGAAACCTGCCATCCAGGTCCTAATTGGAGGTCATTAATCATGTGAGGCTGTCTTGCAGTGAACAGCCCTGTGTTTCCCTTTGCTGTTTGGCCATCATGTAGTGGTCTTCTGTATGCTCCAAATCATGCTGGGAACAGTTTGGTCATGCTTACATACATACAGCAGGAATTGCTAATCATGGAGTTAAACAGTATTATAAGCTGTACTGGTACCATTTGTGACAGCAAACTAGAATTGATAGTTTTAGTTGTACAAGTATGGTTGTTTGTACTCATAATGAGTAGATATACTTTGCATGTAGTGAATTGCTGTAATAGTAGAAAGCTTAGTGAAGCCGAATGGTGTGCAGAAGTATATTTGAAATACATTTATATGAATGCATTTTCTTTAATTATCTTTGATGTCAACTGTAATATATGATAGTGTCCAGTGTTAAATAAGTGATCAGTTCATGACTTTAAGATTATTGTACAAAAATGATGAGTCATGAAGATTAATGATCAAAGAGACTGGCAGATTGCTAAAAATAAATTTTACCTTGTTGGTTATTTGTGGAAAACATGAGAGTTTGATGATAATGCAGCAAGTACAGTGTGCATATCTCAGCAGTTGTAAACAGTACATTCATGTCAGCAAAAGAAATGGAGCACTCACACGTGCATTTGTGCCAAGTGCACTGCTGTATTTTGCATTGTGAAAAGGTTTTATAGCACAAGTTGATCTTTACGACACTGCTCTCCCACTTTACTAATTTGGCTTTTGTCTCGATATAAAATTATTCTTACTCACCATTGGAAGTTTTAACTCACTGATATGAATTAGGGGTGGGAGTATATCTGAAAGCTGGAAATCATGACCCCCTTCCAGCAGCTATTGATTCCAGTAGCAGAAAATCCATAGTAGCTGATTTGTGAACCATTACGTTTTGAACCCAAAGCTCATAATGTTCATATTCACAGCTTTGCTTTGTGCTGATGAGGATGAGGGTAGGATAAAGAGGCAGGGGGTTAGGGCATTAGATGCTGAGGGGTTAGAGGCAGGCTGTCGGAGAATGAGCGAGAAGCGTTGGAGGGATGGAAGATCATTAAACAAATCAATTGAACTCTACCTGGAAGATTGCCCACATATGCAATAACACAATGAGAGAGGTACACGCGGGGAACAATTCGTTGTTATCATATTTACAAGTCTGTTCTAATTTATCATTTAATTTATTGACCCGATGCAAAACAGTACAGGCAGGAGTTCTTATCGTCCCTCAGCTGCAGTCCCCAATTTATACAGGAAATAAAATGGAGGCAACACTGTCAGCACTGAGTTTATACTGTTGCAATCATTTGTAAAGAAAAAATATTCTGCAGTCTTTTAACATGAAGAAATATAGGATTTTTACTATTTTAGAAACATAACTCCTGTGTACAGTATATTCAGAAATCTCATGGTTATATATCATGTCATTGTCGCATTCTGATACTTATTATCTCATACTGTGTTGAGCTATGAAATAAAAGTTTGTTGACAACAAAAATCAATCCTTTAACTTAAAAAAACAAAAAAAACTCCACAGGTTTTCTTTTTCTTCATGTTGTTTTTATTTCATTTCACCCCTGTAGAATCTGGAAAATTATAGTTTTGAATAAGCAGTCCTGTTTATACTGTACTCCAGGCCCAAGTATTCCATAGCTGCATAACTCCTGCCTTGTTCTCTCTCACTGTGGTCAGCCAGAGGTCACTTCACTCAGCTGCCTCGTTGATGCTTTTTCGCTGTCTGTGTTCAATTGCCATCAAACTGTGAAAATGACAACTTTTCATAGGTGCATACCAAGCTTTAAGTTCTTCAGTATCGTCAAGATTTTTCCACCAGGCAGCTCTCATGCAAACTGAACATGACCCAGCGACAAAATTCTTAAGTGAAATGAAATGATAATTTGCCATTTCTAAAATAAGGAGCCTCTACGCCCGAGGTGTCAAAAAAGTCATGAGGAGACATTAATCACAGCCCACATCACACATTCTCAGGTACACATATGCCCCTCTCTCGACCGTCATCCTAACACCATGTGCATGTACAAACTGTGGCAAGCCTCTAGGGAAACACTAATGTGTTTTTAATACACATTTTGATTTCATCTCAGTGCGAGCCGCAAATGAAAATTCCATCTGACTCACAGAAAGCCATTGAGATCTGCTGGATGTCGTCCATCTGTCCGCTGTAATTGAGCAAGTCTTTTGGAGGGGGAGAGGTTGGGGTCTTAACGTGGTCATGCAACAGTTGAGCCATTTACTGCACAGGTACCTTTTTAGAAAGCCACCGCTCTTGTGGAGCCAAGAGTATATTGTTAAACGAAGTATGCTTAACCTCTTGTTTTCATTACTCAGAGTTATTGTCAAATGCATATTCAGTCACGTGTGAAGGGTGGAAATTCACTGCTTTGTTAATGTAAGTCAGATAAGGTATTATTTTTTAAATTAGAATTAAAAATGATCATAGTTCCAGTTTCAAACCAAACAAAAATCTATTTGTCTCTGAAAGGATCCCTTTCTTGATGCAGGTATGACAGTTGCACAGTACAAGGGAACTTCATCAAACTTTAAAGTCCTGCAAACAGAACCAGTCTCAAGTGTGGCTACATTCCACAAAGAAAGATGAAAGCAGTGCTATGATTACCATAGAGTTTATTTGGTGGCCCACTGAACTAGATTAAAACCTCACCAACTTTGATGAATCTAGCATTAGAACACCTTATTTCACCATTTTCAAACCCCCCCTCCTCTTCATAACTCATTCGTCTAAAGTTTATTTAGGCTTAAAGTTCTACTTTAGACTCTGCTGCCTTGAGTGACAGGTAGGTGAGTGTCTGCCACAAATCAAAATGCACCAGAGCTCCTCATGTACCCCACCTCTTTGCACTTTTTTGGATTTGCTTCACTATTATAAAAAGAAACAATAAGCGTTAGACTGCCAAGAAAACCTTACGTATCATGGGTTGTATTCATACACACTGCTGGAGTCTCCAGCTTCAATGGGAAACATCCCTTCTGAAATCTTTAGAAGCAGCCTGATCTGCAGGATATATTTTCCCGGCTCCTTCCAAGATGTGTTGAGTGGCGTCCTAATCAAAAATCAATGTGCCCACTTGAGTAGGCCCACAAGGCTTCTGTAGTGGGTTATGTAATCTGATAATATCAATCATAACTGTGTTAGAGGCAATCCATCTGACTTTCACAGGACTGGGGTCAGTGAGTAGAGGGGAGGCAGGGTGAGGGAGACTTGGCCTCCCATGCCATCAATTACCACTTATTATGGTGGGGCTTACTCTGCCAGAGAGCTGTGTAGCCCCCCTACCATAAATAATATTAACAGGACCAGGCTCATCAATCAATACCAGCACAGTTGTATTGCTCCAGCCTAAATGGCGGCTTCTGTGGCTCTCCAGCCTCGATCAATGACCATGGCTCCTCCAGACGAGCACATAAGGGTAAATCTAGCTCTGTTTGAGCCCTTGGGTCTTCAGCCTGCCTTCTCCTGCTACTCCAGTGTTTTTTATCCTCCAGCAGTGACTGCCTGTCTCTGTCTCACCTCTCATATGTGAAGTAGTGAACTAGCACACCATCTCGGGCTGCTACTAACTGCTGGTGCTGCAGTCTCTGCCAGGCTCAAGCAGGCTGGCTTGTTAACAGTATGAAGCACACACGGAGGAAGTGTCAGAAAAGTGTCTGAAAGAGTGATTATGTAGAATTAATGAATCAATTAATGATTCCCCTCCCTCCATCCTTTACCTCCTTTCACTTTTCTGTGTGATTTCCTGCTGTAAGGGATGCGGTGTGAAGAAAGAGCATTTTAAGCATTTTATCGTAGCCAACTGAAGCAGGCTGAAGGAACAGGGTCAGGCTTGTGAAAAGTGATATTTCACTCTTTCTGACACAGCTGTCACAGATAATGCCACGTGATTCCATTTTTCCCACCACAGTTACCTCAAATCCAAATTTATGACCTTTTTCTTTCACTACAGGCAGGAGGTTGAGATGGTCTGCGGTGGTTCAGAAGGGTGGGGTGGCATTAGGGGCATAATTACGGAAGCGAATAATTAGCGAGTAGAGTGCAAAGCAAGATTAATTAGCCTCATCATCTGCCTGTGACCTTAGCTCTCGCGAATCATTCCCTGCTTGACCAGCTCTTCCATAAGCGAATCATTCACCCAGGCACTGAGCGCTGCGTGCTCAGCAACCAATGAGAGAATAAGTGGCTTAGGCAACCTTTGCCTTGTGACTGTTATTTGGGTGGCTACAGCATTTCAGTGTGAGATATGAAAGCACCGTCTTGTGTGTGGTCCACAGCTGTGAATGACTATTTGTCAGAAACAACTACATTTGCTAACTGTAAGTGACTGACAAGAACCAGTAACAGCCAGAAAGCAGTTACGCATGTCATTGAAAGATTTTTCTCCTGAGTGGCTTCCACTGGCACTGTGACATTTTGTTGCTCATGGTTTGCCCAGTTCTTGGCATATTGAAGAAGTACCTCACATTGTCTTTGTTTCAAAGGAGAGTTACAGACATTATATGTAATGTTTACCATACCCCGGGGATCAAAGTAGATAAGAAAAACATTCTTCTTTCTTAATCTCTTCTGTCTTAATAGTTGTCCCTCATTCCTCCTTCCAGTTTGCACAGAGCAACTCTGCCAGGATTTCTGATGTAACCATGTCATCATTGCTGCAGCTGATTCGGATAAATTAATCTCAAACTATAGCTAAAAAAACTGAAAAATGAAAGTGTACTGTGTCAATGTTTTGGCTCACGCTGTACTCCTATGCCTCGCCCAGAGAAAATTAGCTCGGTCTAACCTCAGCAGTGACTTTGAATGCTGGCCTTACACTGACCTGCAGACTTCAAAGCTTGATCAAGCCTTCACCAGACAAGAAATTCAGTGGTTCAGGCAATTTGTTAAACAGGAGAGAGGTTTAGTGTGATTTCGGAGTGAAAGGTTGTTCAGTAGTCCTGGCTAACCCAGGGCTCAACCACTCAGGACCAGAGAGAAGCACTGGAGATCCACCACTATGAAAAAAGACAGTCACTAATGCTGCTTGGATCAAGAAAACAGGCACTGCTTTTTCCCAGGGAAGACAAGTTCAGTATGGCCATACTGTATATCAAATTGTGTTCCCTTTGCAGTATGTACGTATGTTGTTAAAATATTAAATGTCAATTTCCTGGAAAAAAGAATAAGTTTTAGACTTTTAGATATTGTTTTAATGAATAAAAGAAGAATTAACAGTAAAAAATACATCTGTAAAAAGTGAAACATTCCATCATATTTAGAACAAACCAACTTTTTAAAATGACCTGATAAATAGACTGTTTGTTAAAAACTGTTTTCCTCTACACATCCATGCCACATGTATTGGCAAGCGTATTGGATCTTTTTTTTTTAAGTACAGAGTTATTTGCCAAAAAAAAAAAAAAAAGGTTTTTAGGTCTGGCATGCACACACTCAAGAGGAGGAGAAGGGTAGAGGCATGAATACAGAAACAGGGTGATGGTGGGGGTGGGTGTATCTCAAGGCTCTCTGCCAGCTATAGAACAACCAAAATCCATTGCTGGAGTCACAGAAAGATGCACTCCTTGTTCACAGTAAGGTAACGAGTCTCATCTAAATGCCTCCTCTGTGTAATACAAGCTTCAATTGACTCTTTGACTCTGGTGTCAGCCAAATATGCCTGAGACATATCAGGCAGCGAGGCAGACATTTTACAAACAGTTGGTTTGTTTTCATAAAGCGAAAAAGCCAAGAAAAAGTTGTCTCCAGATATTCCTCAACATAATGTTTCTTGCTCATAAAACTAAACCAGAATCAAAGCAGATTTACACAGATTTTGTTCTCATGGTAAATTAAATTCTTCTATTTGATATGATCCCGCAATTTGGAAAGTGTGCTTTCCTAAGATTACGTATTGTAGGTAGTTAAAAATACATATGCAGGGTTTTCAAGATGTTTCATTTTAATCATTTTCAGAAGAGGAAAGTCCAAACCACTCCCTTGATGAGTATGTACAGTTTGACACAACCACTGTATTTACCTCCAGTAATCGTCACAGTTGGCTGCAACCTGTCAAGTTAAGATGTATGAGCGGGTGTATAAAACGGACATAATTTCATGGTAAAGATGGGAAATGTTATTGCTGTTTGATTATTGAACCTTTTGGGGCAACTGCAAAAGTCTTTACTCCGGATTAGCATTCAGGTTAAACCCAATTATTTATGTATACACCAAAATGATGTTTTGAAATCTGTCTCCCCTTTTAAACACTGTAAACAAAGGCTATCAATCATAACCCTTGACAGCTGTAATTGCTACCAGAGATGTGGAGTCAGCTCACTCGCGGCTGCATTAAGACATCGTTCAGTCTCACAGTAGTCTTTGCCAGTCTCATCAAACAACAAAGTATCATGTTTAAGTGAATTGTAATCCATTTCCATTCGTGTAAACTTTTAAACTGTTGTGTTTTTTTTTGTTTATAGGAACTGATTTCCTAATTATCTTAGCTTTTTGCTATTATGGGCAACTTGTGTGTCATCGGGGACTTTATGACCCAATGAATTTGGCAGTCCTAAAAGTAATTCTTTGTTTTGACTTTTTCACTCTGTGAGTTCACTGTGGATTCAAACATCAGACAAAATTAGATGACAACCAGTCTCTTCTTGCTCATCCAGCTGCAATGAATTCTGTTCTTTTTTTGTACATGACCTTCTTTTGATTTGCAGTACCTCCGATTTGCTCTAAAATTCACAGTTTGTCGTCTCTCATCACTCATCAGTCTTTTTCCATACCTCTTTGGTGTATCAGATGAGAATCAAGAGAAAAGACACTAGATAATTTCATTATATTCTGCTTTATATACCCAGCGTCTCCATACTGTATACAGGAGGTGGAGAGCAAGCGGTGGGAGCAGGGATGGTGCTCACCGACTCCTTTCACAATAATGAATGGAGAGGCATAGATTTTATGGAGCTAGGTTGTATTGACCTGTGGCTGACATCCACTTTTTAGTTTCATAACATAATCAGCACTTGACACATGATTATAATAACCCAATGCAATTTACTGCATTCTCTGCAAACACATTGATTTTTTTGAACAGCTCCCAGAACCAATTACATTAATATTGCTGCATAATTAGTTTACACATTACTAAATTACAGACAGATTAAAAGTGAAATAGCACAGTTCATACCCTGCCCACATAACTGCCAGAGAGGAAATTAATATGGATTCAAAGGTCCTCAGAGACGTAAGCAGTAAAAGGATAAAAAAAGCAACAATCTATAAGGCATGCTTGCATAAGGATATCCTCTCTGCAGGCTTGCCAGGTGTTAGTTTCAGCAGGGGTATTCAGGACCAGGTAATTAATATGGTCTTTAATGAGATTTGCATATGAATATCGATAAGCCCTGCTCCTATGGGAAAGGTTACGGTACTCTGAGTTTAGAGCTCTGTGGAGAAGACTACCCAGGCTCCCCATGATTATTGCCTCATCAAAGCCTCCCATTCAAGGAAGCCTCAGACATGATCTGCTTTTCTTCCATTGCTAATGTTATACAGGTACATTTACTGTATAAAAAAAAGGGAAAAAAAGGCTATGGCAGTTTTTGGACATGTATTACTACATTATCCATGCTCAAACTGGAAAGGAAAACATCATACCTGCTTGAAACCACTGCATATGTAGATCTGTCTGTCCATCTTTATCGCCCCTCACCTCCAGTCAAGAGAAGCTTTGTTGGCAGATGAGTTGTTTGATGGCACACTAACTTTTCAGCAGAAATGTATTGCTCTGACCTTTGATGTCGACATTGATCCAATGCACTGAGTGGCCATTTCCCCAGAAACAAACATATATAATTGGTATTGGGTTCCAATGGTGCTCTTTCAATGTCTTGGGGATGCTTTGCAGCAATATAAATCAGTTCACACTTATAGACACAATATGGGTGCATTAGTGCTGACTGGTCATTTGAGGATGGCTGAGAGGTAAGAATTCAATAGACCTTGATCAGGCACATCCAATCTATCTTCATCAATCCTTAACTTCTAATTGTACGAAGAAGCTCAAGATGGTAATCATAATGAATTTTCCTTTTAGTAGTTGGTTATTTTTGTAAATAGCAATAAAAAAGTGAAAAGCTATTACTTAGGAAAGGTGGTTGTGAACAGGTGCTGAGATTGTGCTGGCTCAGGTGTATCTTACACCTTATTATGTACAAAAGTGATTGAGTTATATTTAGTTAAACAGGGACTGTGAACATATGGTTAAAAAAAAGGTGTTTTCTCATTCCAAGCCCAACAGATCTGAGTTGTGCACTTTACTTTTTTAAATCCTGAAATTGTTTTCAGGCGTTACATGTACAGGTTGTGGTAAGTGCTCGATTGTTAAATTGAAGCTTTGTTGCTTGAAATATTGAATTTGACTTGTGCGAGGGTGGAAGGATCCAACCACCTCAGGATTAACATGCATCAATGCGCCTGATGCCTTTGTCTATTTACTGCCTCATAAACTACCTCTTAGCAATGAGTCAGTAATACAAATACTGCTCGAGCAAGAGATTTCACCTAATCTCCAAGGTGATGTGGTCCAGTTAGTTGTTGGGTGTTACTGCAAGAAATAAATAAGTATGTTTAGACATATCCCTGACTTTGAATAATACATTTACATAATTCCCCACTCAGTTCTCAAAAGTTATCGATTCTTCTCATTTTCCCAACGCCTCCTGAGCTCTCTGTTCTTGTTGGTTTTCATATCAGTCTTTGAAGTTAGTTGAATAGACCCCAAGTAAAGATCTTAATTCTCTTTTAAGTTCTCTGGCTGTTGGAGTATGTGGGTTTACTGAGGATGACTACAGTAGAATTGCCTCTGAATGAGTTTCAGTGCTGAGGGACTCTGCGCACTAGTATAACACAGATATCCATTTATTGACCACATCAAGAGTATTAAGACCAAACTTGCTGACATAAAAATTGTTCAGTATCTCTCAAAGCCCATTAATAAGGAAGATTATTTGGAAGATTATACTGTAAAATTTGTCCACATTCTGACACATAAACACATAACATATGCATCGAATGTTCATTTCACTTTATTATAAATATATGCTTGAATCTTCTCTTAAGATTACTTTTTTAATGTAATCTTAATTTCACACTTATTTAAATGGGGGAAAGAAGACAAGCGCATCTGGATTCCTCACTCTCTTTTTTAAAGGTTTTTCTTGCTCTTTTGCTTGAGGTAAATCAAGAAGACCATATTTTAAATTTTTAACTGTGCGCCGTGTGTCCTGGGTAACAGTGGTTTTATTGGTTGGTGCTGGTTGTTACCTGTCCACTTGCAGCCCTCTTGTTTACTCAGCTGTAAGGCCTCGGTCTCGAGTGTAAGGGCAAAAGGAACAGGTCACTAAATATTTCATTTCCCAAGTAAAACATGCTTCCCCTTGTCAGCTGAAAAAAAGAAACAGATCACAGTGATGAATGTGCAATCAGGCTGATTAACTCGTTATTAGTTGTCCAAGAGATCCACTGAAGGAAATGAGGGCAAGAACGAAAAAGGTTGTTTATATGTGTCGTGGTCAATGTTATGAATGTGATTTGAGGAAGAGGCCTCCATGAACTTTTGCCTCTGCAAGTCAGTGATTTGCAATTTGAAGTTGAATTATGATGCTGACATAGACTACAGTGCTCATTCCCGCTGTGTGGCTCTTCATTTTTCAGCAATGTAGGTGTCTTTATCCAAAGCACCAAACTAAGTCACTAATGCATATATAATGAACGACTCATGCGAGAAGCGAGCCTGAAGCGCTCACCCTGGTCTCATCTTTCTTGCTAACTTCTCTCAAACTTTCCCTCCCTGCTTCTTTCATTCATTTCTAACACTCTCCTTTTGTGCCAGCAGATGGTGCTGCAGTCTCTTCACACTGCTCCTATAGTGGAGCTAGACAACATATGCTCTCCTGATCTCCCACAGACACGCACCGCACACTTTTAAAAGAAAAAAAACGTCCGGCTTAGTTCCTGAGTTGAGGCAAATGTTTGTTGAAATAAGTGGAGATTTCCTGGTTTTCTTTTGAAGGAAAAAAAAGAAAGAAAAGAGGCAAAGTTTCTTTATAGGATGAGCTTGGGGTGTTCTGCAATTACCCTTACTTTTGCTCTACCTCTTTTTTCCCCTTTTTGAGTTGGAACAGATAATGTTTTCCATTCCAGTTGCCTCTTACAGTCGCAGAGAGGGTGCCGGTGGGCTCAGTGTTTGGGCTTTTATTGCTGTGGAACATGGTGGGTAGGATGGCTGGGCCAAATATCACAGCTAGCATGGATGGTGGGAGGCATTATGGATGTAAGTAAGAGCAGCACTAAACATCTTTCTTTATAAGTGGACGGAGAGGGAGAGGAGAGAGCATGCTGGATTTCTTGTAAAGAGGTTAATAATTAAGCTTATGAGCATCTACCAGGGTCTTGTTGTCTTCAATTGAATGAATAGGTTATGTTGATGTCACAGCTACGTATATTTGAAATAAGTATTTTAATTATATTTAATTAAAGGCTTTCCCTTTGTAACTTTTTTTGGAGTTCTTTTAATCATTACTATTATCATTATTGCTATCAAGTCAGCCTTTTTGTGGA
>OMNW01018424.1:0-21259 GCA_900303245.1 Selene dorsalis | reverse complement strand
TCAAACTCCTAAAGCTGACACCTTTAAGAAGACAATCGCATTATCCTGCTCTAAAGCTGTGCACTCACTCTGTTTGTTTCTTTGTGAGAGCGGTCCTTACAATGTGTATCTGCCCAATCGTGCAGCAGCATCTCTGCCAGGCCCCCCCCTGAATTCAGTTGAATATCATTGATTCATTTTTTTTTTTCCTTTTCACTCCTGTTCTTATCCGCCTCTTCTCCTGTGGCGTTCACTTTGCTACTTCAAAAGCATGTTAAAGCTATTTGGTCTCTTTTTATCCATTTCCCAAGTTTTCTGAGGTTCTTTCATCTTTATCTAACACGTCTTTTCCCCTTTTTTGCCCTTCGCTAGATGAAAAGGTGGAATTACTAACCTTGTTTTCCGGATCATTCCACCGCGACTCTTGGAGCCGTCACATCTCTCTGTCTCCGCGACTCACTCTCTATCTCAGCTCCGTGGAAAAACACCCATCTCTCTCTTTCTCCCTCTCCCTCTCTCTCCTCTCTATCTCTATCACTCTCTGTCTACCCCCCCTCCTCCCGTTGGTCGTCCCCTCACTCGGTCTCGACAGCTGCAGCGCTCTGTCTGTCTCCTCTGTCGCTCTTCCGTCAGGCTGTAGGCTGATTGAATTTTAAGTCATGTTAATCCCACAGAACAGGTACTGAATGAAGGAGGGACACAGCAAAAAAGAAAGGGGAGAGAGAGAAAATGACAGAATGCAGAGAGTAAGCTGGCTTGTATTTTTAGAAATCTCCTCTCTCCATTGTTTTCTTTTTCCTTTTTACTTGTCCTGCCTTCAGTCACTTCTCCTCTTCATCTGTCCATGTATCTGCATCTGTATCCTCTGGCTTTTTTCTTAATTTTTATTGGCTCTCTCAGTCGTTATCTGGTGCAGAAGAGTGTGTGATTCCCGGTGAGCAGCAGAAGAGAGAACTGCGATCTGTCTCCAGCAGCGTCAAGCATCGAACTGAGAGAGAGAGAGACAGAGCATGAGAGGGAGGGAGAGAGAGAGGGAGAGAAAGTGTGCAAGAGAGGGAGAGAGTGAGAGAAAGGGAGAGCAGGGCATGAAGATGAGAAGAGAGATGGGGGTTGGTGTGGTAAAGAGTGAAGAGGGGAAAGGAAGGAGGAGATGAAAGAGGGAATGATGTAGGAGGAGAAATAGAGATGATTAGGAGAAATGAGGAACTTGAGGGGAGAAAGGAGGAGAGTGATAGAGGAGGAGTGGAATATTAGTGGGGTATTTTTACCCCACCACATTTATCTCACTGCTGATTTTACGTACAAAACATATAATACATTTATAAGATATTGACACACTGTCATAAATCTGCTACTCCATGGTATGTAAGTGGTTAAAGTAGCTCCAGGTGCAGCAGAGTTAAAATGCAGCTAATACTGTATTCTCAAGGATAAGGCTGGGAATAATATGTTTCTTATAGACAACAAATCCCAGAAAAAAGACCAAAACCTGCAATGACTCCTATCTACTACCAAGTACTGCTCCTCCAGCCTGATATACTCCATCCCTCTGTCTGCCATGTTGTCCAAAGTTTACTGATATGTTCCTTCATTACAATAATCATGATGATAATAACATTGATTTTTAGTCAATTCTGCTTACACCTACCTGGTGTTGTAAATACCCACCAGTACACCAAGTGGAGCAATCTGCTGCTGAAAATGATCCCAAACAAATACAACTGATATTTACAACAATTTACAACTTTGAAACAAACCCCTTGGACCCCTTTTTCTTTTTTTTTTTCTTTTTTTAAGATTTCAAGCTTCACAAGGAGCAAATAGGCTGAAGGGCAGAGGGCAGAGGGCCATACACATGTTAGTGGAATATCAACAATACACACACACACACGAACACACACACACACATATATATACATGGAACCTGTTTTCTACCAAGTGTCATTGCTGCTGCTACTCCAAAGACAAAGTGTTAACTGAGACGGGAACAACAGTGGAGAGACTTTACAAGCAACAGATGTGGGAATTAGGGGACGTTGTGCATAATTTTTTACTTTTGATGATTAAAAGTACATTCTGGTCATGAGACACATTTAAGTGAACAATTTTTACAAGTAGTTTTATTTTAGTCAAGGTGCTTTGATTTACTTGAGCCACTGATGGAGGATGGGTAGGGGTGAGGGTTTGGGACGTAGGGGTTGGGGGATAAAAGTCAGCGTGGTATGACAAGGGGAAGTGAAGCTCTAAGTGCCTCAAGCAACTCTGGGTGAAACTGAGATGAGAGGGGTAGCAAAGGAGGATGATTAAGAGAGAGTGAGCACAAGTGGCAATGTGAAGAAAGAGAGGTAGAGGGGAGGGAGGAAGCCAAAGATCTCTGGGGGCGTAAGGGAGATAAGTGAGTAAGAGAGGGGTTAGCGAGGGATAGAAGTGAGGAGTGGATGGAGTGATAGCATGGCGATAGGAACAAGTGTAGCTGATATGACTTCAAACGGTGGTTGGGTGCTTGATTTCCCTGCTGTGCAGATAGCTGCTGGAAATAGCTGTTTAATGGAAACCGTCTGGATGCGAGTTTGTGTGTTCCATTACTAAAGCCGAACCTATAACATGAGAGCTATTGGAAGTTGGAATTAAGTCATTTTTGATATTCGCATATCTGCAGATCCATTTTGTCGACACAATCACAAACTGCAGATGGAGTGTATGAAAGATGGGAAGGAGAGATGGTTCAAAAAAGAGAGTAAGTACAGAGATTTAGTTGTGTGATGGGTGAAGTGGTATTTTATGTATCTCAGTTTCCGCCCAGGAGTCAATTTTTGTCCTTCACTCACTCCTCCATCTTGTAAATATTTCTCAGTTGTGGCCACCCATCCTATTTATTTCCACCTTGCAAGTATTTACCGCTCATCCCACTTCCCTGCATCTCAATTTCTCCAACTTGAATTTATTTTCATCCCTTGCATTTTCCCTCTTTAGTGTCACTCCATTATTCTCCTGCTGTGGGCCAGTGTATTTTTAACCTAGTAAGCCAGACCTCCCTCAAAGCAAGGTCCAGCAAGGAGAAGTTTGATATATCATTTCACCCAATCGTATCCCGTTTACAGCGCTCTGCTTTTATGGCTGGTTGAATCACAATTAATCAAACCTCTAGTGGTTTGGCACCCAGTCCTCTTGTCACCGAGAGTGACCTTGCCGACTGGAATAAACTAACATGACCTACTGCTGGGTGATGGATGAAGTGAGTTCACCAGTCAGGAGAAAATCTCATTACTGACTGAGTTGTTGGTTTACATAGGAGGAATTTATCCCCCACTTAAATTCAGGGCAGCTCACAATCAGTTCATTAAATTTCTCATCAGAGAAATTACAAACAACCAAGAACTGTGGGACGAGATTTTGTGCTCATAGAGTGTTCTTGTAACAAGAGAACAAGTGCAAGTAAAATGCAGAGTGAAAAGTTTTTTCACCCTAGAACTGACCTCAGCAGAGATTGGCAGGATCTTTTTTAGTTCATTCTGAGCAACGCTGCGCTTTAATCAGAAAGAGGCCGGACCTGTTCTGGTTCAGTCAGGCCAAATTAGCCCTCAAAGTGAAACCAGTTGCAGGGGAGTTGGCCTACTGACCCAGGCAGGAGCAAATCTATCGACTTATTTATTTATTTATTTTATTGCAAATTAGTTCACTGGTCAACTCACTGGTGGTTTCAAGAAACTGGAAACGTCTCATATCAAGTCTGAATGTGGCTGACCTGGCTGCTCACCAACACTTTACACTGAGGATTGAGGGTTTCACATGCAAAGGCTGTACTATCAGCCTTTGGACTTTGATACTTTATGGTAGAAAACTGGTATTGACATGAAACAAAGTTCAATGTGTTAAAGTTTGAAGTGTGATATGCAGCAAAGATGTAAACACAATATTATGGATGTGAATACTTCAACACCCTTAAAACCGAGATTCAATCATTTAAAGGTCCTGTTGAGCTATTGACCTCTTGTAGTTTTTACATGAGTGGGAGTCTGTTTCATCTCATGCATGGTCTCTAGTTCACACGTACACACATCCAACGCGCTGGCATACTGAGCCACAGTGTACATTACATGGCACATGCAGAGGGAGCTTTTCAGCCACATTTGAAAGATTGGAGGAAACAGCTGAGGCAGTTTTTTCTGAATGTTGCCACTAACAGGCACAGGCAGGAAACGGACAGGTATGGTAGAAAATGGTGCAGTCTAAATCAAAAGGTGGAACCTCGACAACACGTCCTTGCCAGCAGCAAGAATACATTCTGGAGTGAGAGTGAGAGGGAGAGAACCAAATGTACGCCTCTCCTCCACTTAATGTTCATCTGTCTTTTGGCTGGTTCGTCATCAAGTAACAATCTTTTGGGTGTATATATGAGTCACAGTGAGTTTGAGAGACATGGTGTCTAAATATAGGCAACACTGAAACACACAAAAACAAATGCACTCAGTGAACGCCTGTGCACACAAACATGTCACACATAATCACTAGTGTGTCAAATGCTTCCATTCACACACACACAAAACTTTACACATGGACACACACAGAACATACATTTTGCCCAATCCATCTGGAACCAACACACCACACACACACACACAAAACAGGGCTGAGCATACACACTCGCTTAAGATTGGCACAACCGCATGATTGCACACACAAACACACTGAAGTATCACACAAATCAGGGCATGAAAAACACACGCCCCACACAATGCTAAATGAAAGCACACTCACACACTCGATGTCAGGGGTAAATGGTGTGGAGGTTTAGATCGAAGGGCAGATTCCCCTCTATTTGTCTCAATCTAGGGATAATGAAAGACAAGGACAGACACCCACACACACACACACACAACGGTCATACAACTCTGCCCTCTAATTTTGCTCTTGGAGGCGTTTGCATGTCATTGTGCTTTTTCATTTATTTCCTCTGTATTAGTTATAGTTTCTCCAAATGACTTACCAGTTACAACTGGTAGAGCGTTACAGCAGCCATGGGATGCAGTCAATGAAATACAAGAAGAACCTGCTGGCCCCATTTGTCTATATTGCTTTAAGTGTAAATCTTGACAGATACACACAGACATAAAGACACAGTGCAGAAGTGACTTCAGGGAGATGTTGGTTAGGAAAAAAAAATCCAACATACAAGTCAAATGCTTCCATGAGTGGAGAGCATTAATGCATTTTGCGCTGCTGGAATTTATAGTAAAATTACAAGACTGGATAAGAGGCAGCTATTAAACCTTTCTTTGTGCTTTTCAAAACACAAACCTGGGAGGTGCCGATGAAAAGACTGCAAATGAGATTAGTCTGATTGTTTGCTCTTGAAGGGGAACTAGTCTGGTCGCTTTTCCGCTGTTTTGCTGACCCCTCCGCCTGGCCATGTGCATTTGTTCAATAAAGCAGTGGATAACATTATATAACATATATGATGTTAGGACGTGTATATTTGTGTAGTGTTATCCGTCACATAAAAGATTACGGGGTGCGTTTCGGCTTGTAACCATCACAATTACTCCAAAGCTCTTTAATTAAGGTAAAAAATATAGCATAGCTACGGTAAAAATCCTGCATAGTTCCTCTTTAAATAGGCTTGGTGTTAGATCTGTTTTGGAGAAGCAGAGATTTGTCTGTGCCTGTATTACAGAAAGAATGAGAAAAAGAGTACATTTCACAGTAAACTCATAATTATCAGGTTATAGTTAATCATCACCGAACTAGGTCAATGACTATTCTATCTCTTGCGTACTGAATTGTACCAGTGATGTACCAGCTTCTGCTCTTAAAGAAAGAAGTTCTGTGTTGGAAAAAAATGCACTTGAAGAATAGAAATTTTGAATCTAGCTTTGAGAGTGCTCGTCAACACAATGCAGACTCGAGTGCCTCACTAGCACACATCTTTGGCATGTGGCATCAGTCAGCTTGGAATGCCATGTGGTACAAAGTGTTGTGAAACGTCTAAAGGAATAGTTGCATTAGGGTGTTCACATCACTGAAATACCCTGAAATAATGCAGCTAAAATGAAAGGTACCTTCCTGTGATTGGGCTTATTCTGAGTATGAGAATGATTGCATTAACAGAATCAGAGTATTTTGTTCACATGGTGCCGTAACAGCTGCAGCCAGACCATGATTAGATTATTCTGTACACACGTAAACAGCTAATAGACCTCTCTCACAGTAAGACGCTGACTTGTTGAATGCAGTTGTAACTAATAACAATAATAAAGAGCTGCATTTACTTCAGGTTTTGCCAGTGCCACAGCCTTAGTGTTGCTCACGCTGGCTCACTGGCACGGCTTACTGGCACCGCTAAATGGAACAGGGCTATGTTTCACCTGCTGTTAAAGCTTATAAAGGTCTGTAACTTTACAAGCCTCTGCTGCCAGACAGAGATGTTTCAGCTGTGGTCAGCACACATGAGCCTGTATATACTCTCATGGAAACAAATCAAACACACAGGCATGCTCACGCACACTGAGTAACAGGACCACTGATGAAAGGGCATTAAAGAAATCGAATGTGAAAACCTATAAATACAAGACTAGAAAATCACAGATCACAGACAACTGTGATAACACTTTTAAAATATTCAAATAAATAATGCATGGTGTTATGTGCTGAGAAAATCCAGACAGTTAGACAGACATAATGCATTTTGTAAATAAGATGCAGTTGTGAGTCATGTCGCTTACTGGGCTCTCTAGTTCCTAAAAATAGAGACTAAGGGTGTTCTAGCATTAAGCGGAAAAACTAAATATCTTGTTGATTGAGTCAGAATTTCTATTTTTGTTAAGCTTTCCAAGTAGGGGTCCAGCTACCTTGGTTCAATATTTATTAGTTTGGATGCATGGATGAATCACCTTTTCCCTCCTGACTGCGGTCATCAATACAGAGAGCCCATTAGATGAGATGCATTAGTTTGACAGGACAGTATATTGAGACTTGGGCCATTATCATGACGGTGAACGGAAAGTGTTTGAATAATTTTCTCTGCCAACATACACAATGTGATAAAGGAGAGGTGCTCCTGTGGTCTCTCATGAGCAATATGTGACTCATACAATCCTGTTTGCCATGCTGGTCTGTCACTTGAAGTAACTCCAAGGCAATTTGAGCATATATGGTGGATGTTTGTTTGAATACAATGGGAAGGTTAACTCAGGAATAAAGATACTTTGAATACACTTTTTAAAGTGGCCTGACAGTTGTATTGAAAATAACACAGTATAGTAAGTGCAGAATTTGGGCATAATTTCTACAAAGTGCATAGTAAAATATGCGGTGTTGTGTTAGGGAGCCTAATACATGTGTGTATTAACTGGATAAAGAAATCTAGTCTGTTGTTTACTAAGAGTACACCAAACTCTTGTTCAAAGGTGCATTCAGGACTCACTAATTCCATCAGCAAAAGGATGTTCATTGTGTAAAGAGTGTTTTTATAGGACTGGAAATTGAAGGGCACAATTTGAGAATTCATCTTCAGCACAAGAGATATCCCATAATGCTGCACCTTTTTGTGTACTGCACATTCAGGGTTTATATACTCCCATCCGCGGTGTTCTCATATATATATATTTATTTATTTATTTGTGCAGCTCAATTGATTTCTCTTTTTATTTCACCGCTCCTGAGACTATTTGAACCACATAAACAGTAGCCTCATACATAAAACAGGGCTGCGGCTGCATGTTACTCTTTACAGAAATACCCTTGCCTCGGGATCTCTTTAAACTAGGACTCAGGATCCAAAATCAGTCACAGCCATTTAAGGGAGGATAACAGGTAGAAGGAGAAGGTAGAAGTAACATAATGTCAAAGGTAAGCAGTATGACATTAAATGGTAATTGTTATTACTTTTACCGTAATTATTATTAATTATTACTAAAAGGGTGAAATGCTGTGGATCACAGTTTTAGTTGATGGTTAATTATAGCCGTTAATAGGAATTCACATTGCTTTTAGTGTGAAAGTTAAATGGACAACTGTTTCAAATTTAATCTAGTAAAGTGAAATTAACCATTTAAGCAGTTCCGATCATTTTCTCACATGTCACGAGAAATAATAAATTCAGTTGTTAATCAGCTTCCTCAAACAACAGTATTGAGACCACAGCACCGTGTAGTCTCACAGTAGGACCTTGAATTTCATTTTTCACACCAGAACTAGACACATTTTGAAAAACTTGAGTCCATCCCATCATACTGTGAGTTTGTTCATCATGAATACTTTGATGGCTTGTGTTGCTGATTTAACATTCACAGCACATCAATCAAACCTGCTGCTTAGCTGGCAATAGAGGAAATATTAAATTACACACCAACCCTACAACAAAAAAATCAATCTGGTTTTTGACAGGTCAACAAGTATCTCCTGATGTGAGTAACAGCCAAAAGAACTGCCATGAGAACAAATCCAAATCCACTGTCTGGAGCTTGTCTTCTGACTTTAATCTGAAATACTGGACTAACATGATGCAACATGTGTGTCCAAATAGAATTCATGACAGTGCCTTCAAAGCCTTCCTCACATTTTTTACAGGTAGTTTGTTGGTTGGTTCACAGTGAAAGATTCAGTACAACTGTCCAAGAGGAGCTGAGTGGAGACCAACTGGACTTTGTTGTAGACACACTCACCTTTTATTTCTTCTGTCAAGGCACCCTCCATTCAGCTCTCCCTGGATAACTATGGCCTTGATGACTGAGAATTTTCACAGAGCTCTTTAATGTGGCTGGTGAGCCAACAGTTGAATGCAATGAATGAAGTGATTAAAATTAGGCCTTTGAACACAACATCCCACACTATTACTGAGTTAAATGGCCTTTAGAGGTGCTCACAAAATCCCTGTTTCCCTGTTTACTCTACTCTCTGCCTTCTGTAGATTTTCTGCTTTTTCTCAATAATAATTAAAACCCAACAAAACAATCTGTTTATATTCATATTGTTGTCTCCTGTTGGAGGCTGATCATCATAGGAGGTTGTGTGTCCATGACATAAAACAATGAATAGCAGATTTTCATTTTGTTTAGTGGAATATCAGTTGACACCATAATATCAGACCAAAATGGCGCTAGACCAAATTGTACTATTGGTGAGTGGTGCCTGATTTTCACAAATGTCTGCCCAGCTGTCAAAGATATGTTGCCTGCTTGTAATGAGTTATACTCTCAGCACTGACAAACAAAAACATGTTTTCTGTTTGAATTCCTCCAGTTTTTGCAGCATAATTAAAACTTGAGACGGTCATTAACAGGTTCAAGAATTATAAACAAAGAAGAGCAAACACCTGCTAAGAGTCTGAGACGACATGCTCTGTGGGTTAAGCCTACTGCTTAAGGATTCCCAAAATACAGCTGAGGAGCTATCTGTTTCAATAAGCTTCTGTCTATGGCCCCCAGAGGAGTCTGAGGAGGCCTTTTACCTAGTTCAGCATGTATTTGTTGAAACCAGACAAATTTGAGTCATCTGAGTGTTTTGAGGGAAACACGTCACATACCAGTAATGAGTCCTGGTGAATGTGTCTCCCCTGGTAGAAAAGAAATTTCAATTATACGGAGAATATTTAAAAAGCAGTCGAATCCATTTCTTGACAAGTGGCACAATCAATGTTTTATTTTGCATCGTGTCAAGAAATGTATCTTTTGTTACATCCTCTCTCTTATGCCGTCTCATCATCTCATCTTTGAGGTTCATCTTGTAATTTCCTACGTTCTCCCTGGAGACGAGTGTGAACTTCAGCAACCCCTGTAAATCGGCTGAGATTGACGTCTAAGTGGTTGGAGCTATAGTTAGAGTTCAAAGCAGCAGAGAAAAACTGTCAGCCCCTTTAACTCAAAACAACATATTTTGTAACTGCAAAGCATTTGCTTCTTAAACTGCTGCAGACAGAGAGAGGAAAAAAAAGACAAATCAGCAGATGCTTACACAGTGAAACTATTCTCTGAGAGCTGTTGAACACTGGGCTGAGATGGTGGGACCTGGAGCCTCTCCTCCTGAATGAAATTATTTCATTCACATGCTTTCAATCTTAAAATGTAGTTCTTCTGTTGAACACTGTACCAATGCCAGAGATGTCTTAACAAGAGTGCAATAGCTGGTGCATTTCCCCAGTGGCTTACTTTGTCCAGGATGTCTGGCAAGTTCAGCACCATGGCCAGCGCCTGCTCACACAGGCAGATGAAACATACTGTAATGAGAATGTTCTTCCATTACTGAGTTGGAAATAGTCCAGCATATCCTGTGTCTGACATAAAGCATAAAGATCATTTCTCTTCCCGTCTCGTGTTCCTTTCCACATTGCTATCAACAGTTTCCAAGCATAGTCAGGGATCAAAGCTTTATTTACAGGGCCCATGTTTCATGAAACCTCAGGTACACACATGTAACGCAAAGACACATGCAAAAATGTCATCCCAGGAAGACTTCCTTTGTCAGTTCATTTGTTCTCATTTTGTTAGACACTATAATCTTATTTAAAATGGAAGCACTTCTGGCCACAAAAATTAAAGGCGGATTGAAAATCGCTCGGCTGTGAACTGGTGATCGCAGTCACTGCTGGAAAGATCACCATCAGATATTTTATTTCATTGGGTTAAAACCCCCACAGCAAATGTCAAGTGTGTGTGTGTGTGTGTGTGCGTGCGATGAAGTATTGAGATGGCTGTGGCTTGTCCTTTGGCAGCAGAAACATGTTCAGAGTGTATTTCATGGTTGTAAAGCTCAGTGGAAATTGGAAGACGATGGTTGGATGGTCAGTGGTCACTTTAAGGAAGAGAGCAAGAGGCAAGAAGTGAAGAGGAAATTAGAGAGCAAAGAAACTGGGCAGAGAATTAAGGAAGAAATGGAGGACAGGAGCCGTTTGTCACATCAGCTCAGAAAGTCATCAACAGTGTTGTCAGCTTGACGCATTCATTCTCTCTCCGGACTCAAACTGATGAGTCGCACACGAATCAGGACGCAAAGACAGCAGTGTAAACAAATGTTGATATGGTGACAGGCTCATTGTCCTTCTAACAAACCAATCGGTGGACTGCAGCAAAGTCATTAACGGCCAACTGAGACCAAAGCATCTCTTACGTATGACACTGAATCTGTTTGTGTCCATGTGCACATCTGTGTGTGTGTTTGTTGACTCTTCATACATACATGTATCAGTGTATGTTGCCTTTTAAGCCTTAAATTCCTGAGAATCTTCCATTAATGTGCTTGAGTTCCTTCCTTCCTGCCTTTGGGTTGTTATGAGACAGGTTTGTGTGTGTGTGTGTGTGTATATATATATATGTGAGAGAGAGTGTGTGTTATTTTGGGTATGTCTCGCCTGCTTGAGTAAATCTGTAGATGATGCGAGTGTGAGAGGTCCCCTAAATGTCTGTGTGAGTGTGTGTATATTCACTCCTCGGGCTGTGTGTGTTGATCTTGTTTGTGTCCAGGCCAGTGGTTAGGGCGTGACGGATGGGGATAGGGGAGACAGAGGAGGAGAGGAGAGAAAAGACAAATGACCTGACAGCTCCCCTATTCAACTCCTAATCATAGAGGGAGCGTGGAGGCTGTGTGTGACAGAGGGAGGCAGTGTTTGTGTTGGAGGAAGACAGAGATCAGGTGTGTGTGTGTGTCATCAATTTGTGTGCAATGCTGAGCAGAGTTCGAATTTTTCAAAACCTGCACCTGGACTGTGTTTGTGTTTTTGTTTCCTGTTTTGCATAATGCAACTCTACATTTGCCTACAGAGAATAAAAAAATTAAATCGTCAAAGAAAAGTCACACTACATTTCTGTGTGTGTATTCGTGTGTGTATATTTGAGAAAATACTGGCAAATGTTGATTATGAGAAAATGCCAACCAGCCTGATATATTTAGACTGAAGGTGTATCAGTCCAGATGCTTTGAAGAGGTGGGTCTGTATTGTGCGTTTGAAGGTGGTGAAAGCTGCTGTGGGGCCTGATCTCTACCATCAGCAAGAACAGAACATCCTTGTTTACAAGGGACCTTTGGGTGCGGGTGGATACATTGGAGCTGTGGATCAGAGGCACCCTGCCTCTACACAGGATTTCACCGAGCATGTTCCTTGGCTTTCAAAGCCAGTATCAGGATTTGAAACCTAATGTGAGCCAGTACAGGGAGCCAGTGGAGGAGCAGGAGCAGAGTGACAGTCTGAGCTGCTTTTGCTCCATTTGTCTGTATTGTCAGGCTGATTTTGGAGGCTTCAATTTTCCACTCTCTTGTTTTTGCCTTTTGTTTTTAAGCTGTGCTGGCTGATGGTTACAGTGCGGGTTACTTATTTCTGCTGCCTTTGTTGTAGAAGTGCATGTGTAATCAAAGTATCATTGAAATTGCAACATAGGCAAGTGCAATATCCAAATTGTAGGAGCTGTCGTCTTGACAAAGGTTAAATAAATCACAACACAATACCCAACAATAATCTAACATAATAGACTTGTGTCATCATTATAATATGTTCTCATTAGAAATCAAATACAACAATGCCCACTCCACCTGAAATCATGTTGTGTATCTGGAAGAAATAATTGCAGCATCATTTCCTGTGTATCATTCAGTCATACTTTATAGACAGTTGTCTTTTGATCTTCATCATCCTAGAAGCTACATTCTCTCATTTTAGATTTAAAAAATGAGCTGTGAGTTTCCAGCCTGTTTAGTGACGTATCTTGATCTCCCTGAGATGTGTGATAATATCACTGACCAACATGTTGGTCCAATTAATAACTGAACATGGCTCTGCCATTTTGAAACTAGTTTTTCAAAGGAGATTAACCATTTCCAGCTCTGTTACCATGAGTATGTGTTACATCTGTGAACATGGTGTAGGGTAGCATTTGACCCATGCTTTAATCTTTATCATGACCAGTATCTCCCAGGACAGACACGTCTGCCCAGAGGTTTCCTGGGTTACCCCTCAGGTGGACACTGACATAACAGACCTAAGAAAAGAGTGTGGGTCTCCCTGCTCTACTCAGTCTCCTGTGGTTGCTGTCCTCACATTGATTGTTGCAGGAGTGAGGACAATTGAATATGAAAGAGTCCAGATTAGTGTAAATTAAAGGGGAATAATGACTGTGAAATTAAGCTTTGGTTTACATCAGTAAACGTGGTGCAGGTAGAGGAAAACATAGTTCCTCAAAATATGATGGCATGCTAAAGGCAGGTTTAAAATGTGATTTGACCTGTGTCTCTTACTCCAGACTGTTACAAATGTGACTGCAGAGAGAGATGTTCACATGCAGACATGCAGAGCTTTGTGGCTTTACAGTTGTAGAATATGACAGAAAAATTAGGAGCTGTCCTGACAGCAACACCTGCTTGTTTTGTTTTTCTTTTCCCTGCCATCAAGCCACCGCCTGGCCTGCTTTGTGTAGTGAAGAACAACATCCACTCCCAGACAGATTGTAGTCAGTGAGAACACATAAAATAACAGGTGATGTTTTTTTTCTTCCTCTCTAAGACATCCAGGCTGCATGGTAATGTCAGCTCTAAATGTTGCCTATATTAACAACATTTGAATCTTGGATGACAACTTCCACTGATGCCAAGAGTTACAAGGAATAATGTAAGCAATTCAGCACATTGCCTTGAGAACTTGTTGGTGAGTTTTTCTTTTTTCCCTTAGCTCTAACTCAACAAAAAAAGAATAAAAACAAAATGCCCCTACTTTCCAGAAACCAGCAGATGCCCTGCAACTGGAATGGGGAAATGTGGTGGTGTGTTGAGCTGATTTGTGTCTGCAGTCAAGTCAACAGCTTGGGACATCAACACGTACTTCCCTGTGTTGCTTTGGCAATCACCAGAAAAGCTGATTGCAACAAGAATGATGATGAGCAGCAGTGAGCAGAGTAGCAATAAAACAGACTTTTCTGGTGATAAACTGAGCACTGTGAGACTGAAAGTGAGGAGAGGCACAAGCAAACATCCTTTTGTGCTGTCATTGGGGTGTGTGTGCGTGCGTGTGTGTTCAGTTGCTGGTAAACTAGAGCCAGAGTGAGCGTTAATTCACATTTAGACATGTTTACTTTTCTACTAAAGCTATTACAGTACTCAAAGGTGTGTGTGAGTGAGAGACAGAAGTAAGAGGTATTTGAGCGGGAGCTACAATCATCACGGAGAAGAAAGTGTGTGTGTGTTCTGCATGCTATGCACATAGCTCTGAGAGCTGTAGCCTTGGTACAGGGCATCCAGATCAGGGGAGGGCCTCTGTCAAGTGTTTGTGTGTGTGCGCATCTATGGGGGTGGTGGTGTGTGTGTGCTTGCGTGCGTGGTATCAGACCAGAGATGAAGATACAGAGTGGTGGGAAGGATGTGTGTACGTGTGGTCCTTTTCAGAGTGTGTGTGTTTCATGTCATTAGGGGGAACGTGGAGGAAGAGTGTAGGGTGTATGTGTGTGTGTGACTGTGTGTGTGTGACTGTGTGTTAGCCACAGGCATACAGAGCAGCCATAATGAACACATTGATCTGGTACAGCAGAGAAAAAGGACAAACCTCCATGTATTAATAGTGTCTCCGTCTCTATTATTCCTGAGTCCTTCATTAATAGCAGCTGCTTCTGTTTGTTTCTCATTTCCTGTCTCTCCATATTTTTATTTATTTACCCCTTTTAGTTGTGTTTTGCTTTACTTACACTCACTTATTAACTTTGTTTACACACATAAATTATAGATGAGCCTGACATCAAACATAGGAAAGTGAGGGAAAAGACCAAAGTTGTGCAGGTAAAAAATGCCCAAAGGCCCAGTTAAATAAAAAGAACTCCAAAGAGGCAAATAACCAGTTCAAACTTTTCTTTTTTTTTTCATTTTCATACTTTTATGCCAATTTTGCTCCTTGTGGGGATTTCTTCTGTAGTCCCTATGGAAGAAACAGAATAAAGGCTGTGATACAAATGAAATACTCAACTTTCACTTCAACACACCACCTATCTGCCTCCTGACTAGATCAAAGAAGCAGTTTGACAGCGTATTTAGGAGGTGTGATTGTTTGCATTGATTCACATTTACCATACAGATATGAGGAATGCTATTGATCCTCTCATGCAGCCAGGTCCTTTAGCCAACATGTGTTTGTGGTACTAACTAATTCAAAGATTACTAGCTTCCACTGCATTTGGCTGCCCTCAAGTCAAAGCTTTGATTATGATGCAATAAAACAGTAAGATGAAACAATAGCCAGATGTCATATGGCTGCTTATTGTTCAGGAGGAGACAGGTGTGTGAGGCAGCACCCTATGTTTTAACACAGTCATGTCAGCAGGTGCTATAAATGGGAGAGAAGATGATGTCCACAGGTTTGAAGTCTTATTGCAGTGGCAGCATTGGGCAGAAATCCTCTTCTGTTTTGGACGGCAGCTCATAGCCCAGGGCTCGGCAGTGTAGCACGTCCATGTGAATCCCTGGGCTCCCTGCTCTTTCTTCTCTCCAGCTCTCCGTCATGTAGCAGAGATCTGAGAATACAGTGTCACTTTGTGTGTACACGTGTACCTCAGAAAATGAAATCCTCTCTTCCCTCGCTGGACACCTGGGTGTCTGGAGAGAAGCACACAGTTTCTCTCTGTTTAATTTTCTCCGTTTTAATTGTGCTTTATTGGTTTAATACACAAAGTAAGGCATTAGTAAGATGTCTTTTTGCTGCTGTAACATGGCCTTTGTGGAATTAGATTTTTTTCTGTCTTCTGAGATATATATATATGAATAATATATACTCCTGTCATCTCTTTGTTCTCCTTGCATTTCTTTCTTCTCTCAGCTTCTAAGAAGAAACTTGAATGTAAATGACTCTTGCTCTCGCCCTCTGTTTTCAGTTCTATCTTCATACATCTCATTTTGGTTCTACTGGCATGACCAACATGCGCTTTATTTTCCTGACCACATTGATCTCAGTGCTGCCCTCCCCCACTCTTCTCTCTCACTCTGTGCTGGTAATGAGGTGTGTGTCTGTGTGGTTTGTTTATTGCTCGACTCCCCTCTCCCAATTATGGGATTCCTGAGTCATTGTGCTCCAGCAATTATTTCAAGTCACTCTGGGTTTGACTGTCAACTAAATGCTCAAATTATGTCTGTAAATTCTGTCCATCTGTGGGTAATGTTATGTGTCCAGACAATAACAGGCATTTTTCACCTTTATGCCAATGTTTGTGTGAAAGAGAGATCTATCTATACACAATCTATACAGATAGTGATTCAAGGGAGGGGCAAGCTGCATTACTCAGCATCCTTGGTGTCCTCATGGACTGCTCAGCTGCGGTTGTTGGTGCGTGTGTCTTTGTGCTTTTGTAAATAAAGGGGTTACGTGGAGGCTGGTTCGTGAGTGACAGGGGTTTCCATTTAAAATGCCACTTAAAAATAAATCTGACATTTCGGTCATATACAAAGACATTTTAAGCAAATACTCCTCTCAACAGTTTATATTCCTTTACACTTTCTCTGTAACAGTGCTGAACACATCTGAAGCCGCTCCAAGAATATATTAACATATTTCACTCAATCCCTCCAACTTCCACTCCCTCGCTCCCTTTCTACTATCCCTGTCAATCTCCCTCCTCCTCTGCCCCCTCCCTTTCTCACTTCCTCAGCCTCTTACACCAATTCAAAGCCATCTCTCGGCTTACAAGAGTAAAAAATTACCAACAAATCAACTAATGAAATTAACTCAGCAATTACATCTCTTTTCTTTCTTCTCTCTCATTCATTCTCCCTCTCTTTGTTAATTTAGAAATCTTAATTGGTGTGATAATACTTTTGAGGCAAACAAACAACAGCAAAATAGAAATGGAATGTAATTACTTTCAACAGTTGACTTTCTCCCTCTGCTCCTTGTGTGTGTTTGTCTATTGGAGCCGAGATTGTGCAGCGTTTAGCGTACTGTGAATGTGGTTTGCGTGATGCCACAGTTTGTGTGTTTACCAGCATGTGACATTGTTTTTAACACAGAACTTTTAAGCGAGAAGCTTTCTTGAAAAGAACTGCAGTCTTTTCTTTCAAGTGATTAATTTGCAGAGCAGGACTTAAGCAGAGTAATTGCTGACTTGACTCTCATTGCTTCTCTATGCAAAGTGTTTTCTCCTCAGTGTCTGTATTTACAATACTTTAACTAAGAGGTGTCTCACAAACCAAAAATTATTTTCAGAGATTGCAACTCAGGTTCACCTCCTATGTCTGTCTGTGTCCATCTCTAGACCAACATCCCATTCCTCCAGAATGTGTTCTCCAACCACCAGTTCCTCCACTCCACCGTGGACACCCAGTTCATCGATGAGAACCAGGAACTCTTCAACCTCAAACCCACTCAGAACCGAGCCCAGAAGCTACTGCACTACCTGGGTGAGTGTACAAACAACACACACAAGCACTGATTAGTGATTACAGTATATGTACTTCCACACGGATGTATCCACATCAGTATAAATAAATTCATACTGTATAAGCAGAGAAAGGTTTGGGTCATCTCAAGCTTCTATCAAGCTGTAGGTGAAAGCAGTGAAATAGGAACCAGTTGCATTAAAGACCTTTCACTTCCAGACGACACAGACCTATAAACATGTGACCACGATCCTTTATCGCCATGGGGATGCTGTTTTGTAACCGACATTGATTTTTTTTTCTCTATAACCTTTACAGGATGTTACATGCTACAGGGCTGTATCTGACTTGTGTTCAATTTTTGTACTTGTGTATAGGTCATGTGATGGTAAACGGACCAACCACACCCATCCCTGTCAAAGCCAAGCCCTCCTCCACGGACCCTGTCATCCCTCATGTCACCATGGGTATGTCAACCAAAAGCAAATCAGCCAGACACAGTGCATAGTTAACCCCGACTCTGGTCAATAAGACCAGTTCCTCATCACAATCAAAAAAGGGGTTCAATAACTATAAAGTGTTATTGAACTCTTTCAGTACCATGATAGAACAATGCATCATCCTTATTGCATTAATTACATTTGGACTAATTTAGCACGCACTGCCACTGTAAGGGTGAGGGGTTTCATGTCCCCAGGGGCACCAATGCTAAAAACGTAAACACTTGTGGATCCGTAGGGCACTTTGGATAAAAGCGCCCACTGAATGACAAATGGGCTGTCGAACAGTCTGATAGCTGTAGGCGGAAAGGGCTTCCTAAATGGCTCAGTTTAGCACTCGGGGAGGAAAAAGGGTTTTGGCCCAGAGTGCTCTGCTGAGCTGTGAGTACAGCAGTAAGAGGGTGCAGCTCATTGTTTGTGAAGGCAGAGGTTCTTTACTTCTCACCCTTCTCTGCACTAGCACCACTGGAGTCTCCCAGGAAAGGCCAACGGCCAAGCTGAGCTCTTTGATAAGCTTGTTGCACCACTTAGAGTCTCTTGAGTTTCTCTCCCCTTACTAACTATAGTGCCTTAGTGAATATTTAAAGGTAAAACTTGAGCTTGAATATTGATGAAATACTCATTTTAAAATAACGATGAGATTAGCTTAGATTTATTCTTAAATATGTTTAGAAAAGCATAATAAAATAAAAATAAAATCTAAAAAGAATAAATAAATAAAAAGGAAAAAAGGGTCTCATTTGACTTGATGCCACAGTCTGTGTGGTTGTTTTGTAAAGATGCTTTTTGTTGTCGTTTCTCCCTGCACGCCCATCTTTATTTTTGTTA
Organism: Selene dorsalis; assembly: GCA_900303245.1. Lineage (NCBI taxonomy): Eukaryota > Metazoa > Chordata > Actinopteri > Carangiformes > Carangidae > Selene > Selene dorsalis. Next base: position 2,621 of record OMNW01018424.1, on the reverse strand, counting down.
AGCATTCGTGGCATGAATTTATGCAGCTGCTCCTTTTGACAGCAACAAAATAGTAATCTGTATCAATCTGACATGTTTATCAGCGCCCCGTTATGCCTCAGCACATACTACAGCATGCCCAGTAAACATGAATTTATAACAAAATAATGTGGATAATATGAATCATAATCAGGCATAGCTAATCAAATCTGACATCTAAAAACCATGCACAGTGGAACAGAATTGAGGCGAATGGGACAGAATAATTTGCAGTGTTTGTGCACATCTTCATGTGAGTGTATTTGTGTGTGCTTACTCACCACTTGTCTACTTATGCAAATCTTATGTTGAAAGGTATCATTGCCCACCCCTGTTGTCATGGGAATGCAAGCACACGTGTGTACACTTGAAAATCACACACTTGCAGTATGCACAAAGTGTGCAGGTATTGGTTGTGTACATGCCCCCACTAACCTATAGTAAGCAGCTGATGAGGTAGTTGTATGCAGCACAGGCACGCACAGAGGCATACCTAAAGCCTAGTAATGAGATTTGTAATGTGCTTATATCCTTTCTTTCATTCAACGGAGGGATTGAGAGAAGAGAGGGATTAGGCCTGTATTATCACACACTGTGGAGGGACGGATGGAGGGAGGGACAGGGGCACAGAGAGAGAGAGAGGTTATGAAAGCACACCGAGGGCTTGGGCAGCATATAATCCCTATATGTAGAGAAAATGGTCAGGTAGTGATGGTGGTGGGCAGCGAGGGAGCATTGGATAGGGAAATGATTGAGATAGGTAGAGGAGAATGTAGAGGAAGGCGACCAGAGTAGAGAGGGCTATTACCAAGTACCTCCCAGTGAAAAGAGAGGAGCAAAGATCGCAGTGACATTGTCATATCTGAAAACATCACCTCTAAAGATGAGGAGAGAGAGGAAGAATCATAGGAAATAGCTCTTCATGAGGAGTTCCCTCCACACCAAGGAGAGCAGGGAGGAAAATTATTCCTCAAAGACAGGGCGAGGATGTCCTGATAGAACCAGTTACGCACTCAAAGGCCATTATTTTCTAATTAGGATTTGTAGTCTGAAATGTTCCCTCTGAAGGCTGATGCCTGGTAGTTCATCGATGGTGTATAAGTACACCTTGTTCCAATTATTGTCTGAATTTATTTAATGGAGGACATCCAGAGGTTAATCACCAGATGCCTCAGAGCTAGCTTTAGGAAGAATGACTAATAAAAATGACAGACTACTCCCCCCTCCCAGTTGTGTGCTGTATTTTCATACTTGGGATTTAAAAGTAGACTGGCTAGACAAGCAATGTAACATCTGTGCACACTCTTATTGTGTGTAGGTAAAGAACTGTATGCGCAAAATAAACACACATGAACTGTGTGTTTCTCTGCCTGTGTTTGATGCTTCCATTAGCCATCTTCAAACAGAAAAGGCTGTTTTTGCCAGCATTGTTGGTTTTTTTGTTTGTTTGTTTTTCTTTTTCAAAAACTCATTTTCAGGTAGCTTTAAAATGAGTCATAAAGAGTCTTATATTTGGCTTTCTGGAACCTCAAGATACTTTTTTTTTAGGAGTGCGTACAGCAAACTAACTTATTTTTTCCTTAGTCTTTCTCAGAACACATTTCTTTTTTGTTGTTTGTTTCACACCTCCCAGACAGCTATATAGAGGAAAAACTTGTGTGCTTGAACAATACTACCAGTCTAAGGTTTTTCAACAGGGTGTATTTTAGCAGTCATGCTTAAAGGCAGACCATAAATATATGCAAATGTATTTAAATTCCTTGTTGCGGTATAAAAAGGGAGGGTTAGGTCAATCAGCATCTGTCGCAGACAACAAACTGCACATTGGTCTGACAAGTAACTAACTCATTTAACCAAACTACCTGGTGCAGACTTAACTGATTGACTGTTCCAACACCTCTCACTTTAGATAAAGCACTCAGCAGCAAGTCCCATCAGGATCTGCCAATTAAAAGGTTCCTAAGCACAGATACAAGACATTTAACAGTCTTCTTGGGAGGCAAATGCCAGCTCAGGACAGTGACAAGGCAAGCTGTTATTACTCTGAGGTTGTCTCTTACACAAATTGCAAATAAAGAAATACCTCTGAGCACAGCGCTTACTCTATCTACTCATATCAGCTGGTATTGTGGAGCAAAGGGGGGAGAGCTGCAGTGGAGGGGAGAGCCAGACAGGTGAAGAATGTAAATGAAAGGGGTTTTAGTCAGCCTGGGAGACAGAGGAGCGAAGTTGGGGCAAAGAAGCTGGGGGGTGGGAGTCAGCTGTTGCTCAATGCAAAACAATGGGTGTGTGTTTGTGTGTAAATGGGTCAGTCACCACACTCGGTAACCATGTGGGGCTTAATGTATCCCCTCACTACTGTTTGTTTCTGCTATCTATGATACACACACACACAAAACCACTGATGACTTTACTGGAGGAAACTGTTACATGTATAGGCCACTGCAGTCCCAGTACAGATGCCCTCATTTCTCCTCTGCTGTGTTGAGCCATATGTTTCCTGTCAAGTGGTGAAAACATAGAAAGCAAGTTTGTCAGGCTGCACCAGTGTGAGAAATGGAAGGACGACTTCGAATGTAAATCTAGTCTGCATCGGTGAACTC